>JARBIX010000009.1:0-218573 GCA_029850275.1 Chrysosporium keratinophilum
AAAGCAGTCTCCTTTGATGAGAAGTGTAATGCTTTTCTAAAGACTCTGTTTCGAGATCCACCACAATATCCACCAATTGACTGGAGTGAATACAATCAAAGCCCAGCTTGGGAATGGCCAGACCTGGAAGAAAGTGAAATCAAGAACTCCATCTTCTCAGGTTCCAAATCCAGTGCAGCTGGCCCAGATGGGATCCCCTTCCTGATCTTGCAAAAGGTCTACCCAGTACTCAGGCACAGGATCTTCAGACCCTATCAAGCCATGTTCAATAAAGGATATCATCCAAAGAGCTGGAGGCAAGCTGTGGGTGTGATCTTGAAAAAACCAAAGCGCAAAGCCACAATTCCCAAGTCTTACAGAATCATCTCCCTGCTAAACTGCCTAGGCAAAGTTATTGAAAGAGTCATTGCTTCACGCTTCTCCTACTTGGCTTCACCCACTGATCTTCTGTACTTTGATCAATTTGGAGGCAGAAAGCAATGCTCTGCAATAGACGCTGCAATGAGCTTAGTGCATGACATTCAACTTGTAAAGTCAAAGAATCTAGTGACTTCAGCCCTCTTCATTGACATTAAAGGTGCATTTGACTATGTGTCTGTTGATAGACTCATGAAGATTTTCTCTGACCTGCAACTGCCAAAGCAACTGGCCTCCTGGATCTCTTCCTTTATGCAAACCAGGGAAATCCAGCTGGTGTTTGATGGAGAAAAGCAACAGAGTCCTGCATCTATTAATGTTGGAATTCCTCAAGGTTCACCTCTTTCACCTATTCTTTACTCTATCTATACAAGATATCTATTCAGGAATGAGGATGAGTTGAAAGATGTAAGGGTTCCCAGCTACATTGATGACACTGGTCTTATTGTTTCTTCCCCATCAGTTGAAGAGAACTGTGTGAAGCTACAAGCTGCCCTTGCACGAATGATGTATAGACAAGACTCTGAGGTCATTCAGTTTGACATGGAGAAAACTGAACTCATCCACTTTGTTAAGACTTCAAAATACACTGATGAGGACTGTGTCAAACTCAATGACCTCACCTTCAATCCAAAAGAGCTTGTGAGATGGCTGGGAATCTGGCTTGACAACAACCTCACCTTCAAAAGACATGTGGAAATCAAAATCGCAGCAGCAGAGAGAACTTTGAACCAAATCATAAGACTCTCTAACACTGAGAGGGGACTCAACTTCCAAGCTATTCGACAACTGTATGTAGCTTGTATCACCTCAGTTGCCGACTATGGAGTTCCCATCTGGTGGAATAACCAAAAGCATTTGTTAAAGAAGTATGAGAAACTTCAAAACACTGCTTTGAGGAAAATTCTGTGTGCTTTCAAGACTTCTCCCATCTATGCTATGGAGCTTGAAGCAGCCATTCCACCAGCAAAAGTGAGATTCAATGGTCTTTGCAGAAGCTATGCCTGCCGCCTCCTCAAGATGCCAAAGGAGCATGCAATCAGAACAAGAGTCTCTTCAAGCTTCCCTCCCTATGACAATGGGATTGAACTTGATTGGAGAAAGTATCTTGACTGGAATCAAAATGAAGAGAACATTGAACATCATCTTCCTGACCAACAAAACCCCAGCTCGACGAGTTTTTGTCCAAACAACTTGAGAGTACCTCCATTTTGAAGCCCTTCTTTCGCTGAGTCGTCTACGATTTGTCCGGTTGTCATACGCCCCCTGGTTGCTGAGCTATCGCCCGAAACGTGATTTCATCGCCCAAAAGGCCTTGGGTCACAGTGCTCAACCACCAGCGGGTTTGACGCGTTCAAATTGGATACACTTATCGATCCGCTTGAGATAAACAACTCCTCCAATTTTCGTTTTGTTTCTAGCCCTCTTCATTGATCTATTTGGTTGTTTTGTTGGCTGAAAATCTCTTCACTTGCCTTTCAGCCTTCTGGTGTTCCTTGCTGACTAAGAGTTTTGTTGGGGTAACGCCAAGGTCCGCCGAGGCTACTAACAAACCTTATCGGCAACCCCATCAATTCTGGCAGCACCACAGCCATCCCAAGTCCCTCTATACCCTGCCCAAGATACCCAGTCTTCCCCCACATAGCCTTTTGGCTTCTTGCTGTTTCTACAGCTGGTCCCTGCCTGTACCCAGCTGTACCCTTAGTATTTAAGGGCATACTGTGTATCAACTGGTGCAGCTTTGGTTTTTCCAGTTGTGAAGTAAAGCTTCTGGGAGATTCAATCACTGCTGGCTCACTAATTGGCATACCTGAGCAGTTTCTATGCACAGTCCACTGCATATTTAGGGCTTAGCCAAAAGGACTGACTGTTGGTTTGCTATCTTCCCTTGAAAAAGGTATGCTAGCTTTCTGGGGTTGCTACTGAAAACCAGAGTTGCACTTTTCCTTTACATTGCTGCAGTATACCTTGTGTTTTGGTACTTGGCTCTTGCACCTATAAGGTGTGGGTTAGGGATTAAGGCAGGAGAATATTGGCAGCTGGTTTTGGAAGCTTCCCTGCAAAAAGCTTTCTAGTTTGGTGTTTCTCTTCAAAAAAACACACTTGGCAGTACAGCTTCTTGACTTTGTGAGACTTAATTGCCCACACTTCTTGAAGCTTGCTGTCTTGACCCACAGCACTTGCATTCCCCCAATAGTTTTTCCCTGGTTTCTATCCTACAGACTGTTCCCGCGATCACAGACCCTGAAAAGAAACCAGATAGTTTGCTAGTTCTCCCAAAAAACTAGCCCAGAATTTCGTGGGTGTGGCTCTGGCTAAACAAAACCTACCTGAGTTTATTAGTTTCTCTTGCAAAACTAATCTAGTTTGAGCTTCACTAGCAAGTGGGATACAAAAAGGCTTCAGGAAAGGTGTGTGTGCAGGGATATATTCCAGGTTCACAGGCAGTTCCTGTTGGTAGTTTGGGGATTTTCTACATTTCGAAAAATCCTACTTCTAGTCTATCAACTAGAATCAGTCAACATGCCTTCCACCTGTTCTTCTCCGGATTCTGACCATGAGGTGTCAGTTCTGAACTTGAAAGATATCTTGCAACTTCTTGGAAAAGAATTTCAGAGAGAACACCATGTGCTTGTGCAAAAAGAACTGAATGCTTGTGTCTTGAGCTTGCAAAAGGTGCTCTCTTTCTACAAAGATGGTGATACTTCTTGCTTTGTTGATGACAAAGTCACGTCTCTGGAGAAGAGACTCCTTGCCTTGGAGCAACAAAGTGAAAAGCAAACTGCTCCTGTGAAGCCCAGCTACTCTGAGGTAGTGAGAGCAAACCTCAACACTCCTACCCAGAAACAAGCAAGAAAGACAAAGCAAAATGCTCCTCCAGTGTCTGCAGTTGTCCCTCCTCCTGTCAAAACATTCCGTGATAGAAGGCTTATCTTCAAAACTTCTGCAAAGGCAACCCAGGAAATTCATGAGAAGGCTTTCTTTGTGAGAAACAGAATCAATGATGCATTCATCAATGCAAATCTCACAACAAAGCCAGTGGTGTCATCTATTTCTAAGTCATTCAAAGGTTATTCAATTATCTTCATGACAACAGATGACTGCTCAGCTGAATTTTTGGAGCAGCACAGTTCAATTTGGCAAAATGCTCTTTCTGAACTTGTGGACCTTGATGCAGAACTTCAATCATCAAAGTTCCACAAGGATGAACACTGGGGCGTCTTTGTTGTTCACGGGATTCCAACAGAAATCTTCAATATTGACAATGGCCTTGATCTTCTGAAGGAGGAGTTTGAGACTTTCAATTCATTCACCCTCAAACGAGTCCCCCAGTGGCTCTCATCTGCAGAGAATAGAGCAGTCAAAAAGCATGCTTCTGCTGTCTTCCATGTTGAGAACACTCAGATTGCCAGCAGCTTGAAAACTGTTAACATCGCTGGCCAAATTCTGAAGGTTGCTCAGTATGAGGGAAAGGAAACCAGATCCAGAACGTCTGTCCAATGCTTCAACTGTCAATCCTTTGGACACACTTCCCTCAACTGCAGAAGAGAAGTGAGATGTGGTTTGTGTTCTGGAAAGCATGCAACCAATACACACAAGTGCAGCATTTGCAATCTCGTTGGAAAGTCTTGTGCACATACCATTCTCAAATATGCAAACTGTTTTGAAGCACATCAAGCAAATAGTTCAGAGTGCTGCTTTTCGAAAGGAGTTCAGAAGCAAGTGCATAAAAATACTACTGCCAATACTGCAACTGTAAAAGCACCAAATCAGCAGTTGCAAAAGGTTGCTACTGGAAGTCTTTTGAAGAAGACCAACACTTTGAACAAGCAGGTTGCAAAGAGACCACGGGAGTCTGCCTCTGAAGATGAGATTCAAACCATCTCAAGCAACAAACCAAGAATTGAAGTCAGAATTCCCAAAAAATGTTAGAAGACAACACAACACATTCATCAAAGCTGAGGTTTCTTCAAAACAATGTTGGCAGAAACCAAATGGCAATGCACACTTGTTTGGACATTGGATTTGCAAATCACATTGACTACATCTTATTTCAAGAACCATGGATGAGTTCAGACAATAGTTTCACTATTTCACACAGCTCCTACTACTGCTTGCTTCCTGAAAGTAGAGAGTTAAGACCTAGAGTAGCTGTGTTTGCAAGAAAGACATCCAGGTTTCAAGCCTGTTTGAGATCAGACATCTCCTCTAGCAATGATTTGCTCATTGTGGATGTGAAAGACAAAGAAGGTCAACTGGACACTATTCAATTGTTCAACATCTACAATGAGAAATCTCTAGAGGAAAGCGACAACCAGTGGACAGTGCAACGAGCTCTTCTAGAAATCACACCTTCCAGATGCTCTATACTTGCTGGTGATTTCAATGCACATCATCCATGGTGGAATTCTGAAGTCAACAACTCAGTGAGAGCTGATGATTTGGTGGAATGGCTGCATAACAACAGGATGGAGCTGATCAATGAACCAGACAAAGAGACCTTTTACAGATCCAATGTGATCTCCAAGTCTGTTTTAGATCTGACTTTCCTCTCACAAAAGTTGGTTACTAATCACTCCTTTGACTGGTGGATCGATTCCGAACTGCACTCTGGTTCTGACCATGAAATTATTCAATTTGAGATTGAATTGAATTCAGATAACATGGTGGATAATCCACTCTGCTCCAATCAATACAACTTCAAGAGGGCTGATTGGGTGAAGGTGAATGAAACATTGGCTCAGAATATGCTCCTGCCAGAATTCAACTGGATTTCAACTGAAAACTCTCCAGCCGAGCTTGAACTTGAAGCTGAGAGAGTCACAGATCTTATTTTGGCATCACTACAGGATCATGTGCCTAAAAAGCAGGTAACAGAGAGATCAAAACCATGGTGGACTGCTGAACTGAAAGCATTGCGGAAAGCGATGGCAAGATCATATCGTGATTATCGCAGTGGTCTTGCTGACTTCACTTCATTCCAAGAAGCAAGAACTTTGTACTTTGCTTCTATCAAACAGGCAAAGAACTCTTGTTGGAATGACTTTCTCGCAAATGCCGAAGGCAAGGAGATCTTCAAGGCATACAAATACACCAAGGGCAACAAAGTCGAAAAGACTCCAATTCTGGAGTTCTCAGACCCTTCAAATGAGCTTGAAGATAAAGCAGTTTCTTTCGATGAAAAGTGCAATGCTTTTATCAAGACTCTCTTTCGAGATCCACCAGTGTACCCGCCAGTTGATTGGGATGAGTACCAGGAGTCTTTGTCTTGGGAGTGGCCTGACTTGGAGGAAACAGAAATCAGAAACTCAATTTTCACAGGCTCCAAAGTCAGTGCTTCAGGACCTGATGGAATATCTTTCTTCATACTTCAGAAGATATATCCAGTCCTCAAAGACAGACTCTACCAGCTCTACAAGGCATTGTTTGACACAGGATATCACCCTAAAATTTGGAGGCAGGCAGTTGGAGTTGTCTTGAAGAAACCAAATCGCAAGGCAACAATTCCAAAGTCTTATAGAATCATCTCCCTGCTGAACTGCCTTGGCAAAGTCATTGAAAGAGTGATTGCATCAAGGTTCTCTTACCTTGCTTCAACTACAGATCTTCTGTACTTTGATCAGTTTGGAGGCAAGAAGCAGTGCTCTGCCATTGATGCAGCAATGTCTTTGGTTCATGATATCCAGCTTGCAAAGGCAAACAAACTGGTGACTTCAGCCCTTTTCATTGACATCAAAGGTGCTTTTGACTATGTTTCTGTTGATAGACTGATGAAAATCTTTTCTGATTTGCAATTGCCCAAATCGCTGGCTCGCTGGATCTTCTCTTTCATGCAAACAAGAGAGATCCAGTTGGTTTTTGATGGAGAGAAACAAGCTTCCCCTGCCTCAATCAATGTTGGTGTGCCTCAAGGTTCTCCTCTTTCGCCAATTCTTTATTCCATCTACACAAGACATCTGTTTCGGAATGAGAGTGAGCTGAGAGATGTGAGAATTCCAAGCTACATTGATGATACTGGCCTGATTGTTTCCTCCCCATCTGTTGAGGAGAACTGCGTAAAACTGCAAGCTGCACTCAATCAGATGCTGCAGAGACAGGACTCGGAAGTTATTCAGTTTGACATGGAGAAAACAGAACTCATTCACTTTGTTAAGAAATCCAAATACAGTGATGAGGACTGCGTCAAACTGAATGATCTGACATTTAAACCAAAAGAGCTGGTGAGATGGCTTGGCATATGGTTGGACAACAATCTTACCTTCAAACGACATGTGGAAATCAAGATAGCAGCTGCTGAGAGAGTCTTGAATCAAATTATCAGACTCTCCAACACTGAGAGAGGTCTTGGTTTTCAAGCTGCGAGACAACTGTACGTAGCTTGCATTGCCTCTGTAGCTGACTATGGAGTTCCAGTGTGGTGGAATAACCAGAAGACTTTACTGAGAAAGTATGAACGACTTCAGAATACTGCTCTGAGAAAGATTCTAGGCGCCTTCAAGACATCTCCTGTTTATGCAATGGAACTTGAAGCTGCTATTCCACCGCCCAAAGTGAGATTCAATAGACTCTGCAGAAGCTATGCTTGCAGAGTGTTGAAAATGCCAAAAACCCATGCAATCAGAACAAGAGTTTCATCCAGCTTTCCTCCCTATAGCACTGGAATTGAGCTTGACTGGAGAAAGTTTCTTGACTGGAATCAGAATGACCTGAACATTGAACATGTGGAACAAACACCAAGCAAAAGAAAAAGAAGAAAAACAAAGAGAATCAAAAAGTATCCAAGTCAATTGTTCAAAGTTTGCTCTATGATTGCCAATCAGATTCCTTCTCTGAAAACAGAAAAGATCAAAGTGAAGTGGAATGCACCTTGGTCAAAAAGCCTTCAGGATCTGATGGACATTCAGATACTAGACACTGAAAAAGCCAAAGCAAAGATCAAACATCAAGAGAAGATTGACTATTTGGACAAATCCAAGTCTTTGATCTTCTATTCTGATGGCTCCAAAGTTGAAGACGATACAACTGGTGCAGGTGTTTACTGTCTTCAAGAGAACAAAAGATACTCTTGGAAGCTAGGTAAACACATGGAAGTCTTTGATGCTGAGTTGTTTGCAATTGAAAAGTCATTGAAGCTTGCATTCACACTTTGCCAAACAGGATCCTTTTCAGACATTTGGATCTTTTCTGATAGTCAAGCTGCTATCCAAAGACTCTGTGGACAGAACCTGAATGGTGGGCTGTACTATGTTGAATCTATCAGAAAGCTTCTCAGACATCTGAGTGCACTCAACATTACAGCTCATTTGCATTGGGTTCCTGCACATCTTGGTATTCATGGCAATGAGAAAGCTGATAGAGCTGCTAAGAAGGCTACTGAGCTGAAGCAGACTCATCCAGAAAAATATGTTTCTTTGTCATATATCAAACGACAAATCAGAGAACAAGCTATGATTGAGTGGTGTGATGACCTTGCACTTCGAGCAAGGAAGGACAACCACTACTCACAGTTTGAGACAAAGCCCAAGTGGAAGCCATCACATTTGTCTGTTGCAAAGGGCATTTGGTCCACAATCACACAACTCAAGATTGGACATGGTTACTTTGGGTCCTACTTGGTGAGGCTCCCAGAGTACACCACTGATACATGCAGGCACTGCAGATGCAAGGAGACTCCAAAGCATCTGCTTCTGGACTGTCACGTTTGGCATGAACAGAGACAGAGATGCCAAGGACAACTTGAAATTCCTCAGCTTTCCATGAAGCTCTTGTTTGAGACACAGATTGGACTAAAGTGGTTAGTGTTGTTTCTGAAGGAGACTGGAGTGGCCACAAGGAGGTGGCTTACCCATGAGAGATAATGAGTGTATAACTTGAATGACACATTATTGGTACTTGTATTTCTGTGGAGGAAAGTCTTTATATTGCCCTGACACTCTTTTGTACTTTTCCTTTGTTTTATTTGTTTTGTGCCATCCTTTTGGCTTTCTTTTGTATGTTAGTTAAATCCTGCTGCCATGTGCAGCAGGTAGTCTTCATAGTCCCTGACTGCATAAGACTATAATGAACAATAATAATAATAATAATAAGAACATTGAACATATTGAGCAAACTCCAAGTAGGAGAAAAAGACGAAAGACAAAAAGGATAAAGAAATATCCAAGTCAACTATTCAAAGTTTGCTCTATGATTTCCAACTTGATTCCCTCCTTGAAAACTGAGAAGGTGAAAGCAAAATGGAATGCACCTTGGTCTGAGAATCTTACAGACCTTGTGGACATCCAGATTGAAAATTCGGACAAAGCCAAAGCAAAACAGCATCATCAGACCAAAGTCAGCGAGTTGGATCATTCTGCTACCTTGGTTTTCTACTCTGATGGTTCAAAATCTGAGGATGAAACAGCTGGTGCAGGTGTTTACTGTTTACAGGAGGACAAAAGATACTCCTGGAAGCTGGGAAAGCACATGGAAGTCTTTGATGCAGAGTTGTTTGCCATTGAAAAAGCCTTCAAACTTGCAAGCTCCATTCCACACACTGGTACAATCTCTGACATTTGGTGTTCTCTGACAGTCAAGCTGCCATTCAGAGACTTTGCAGTCAAAACTTGAATGCTGGTCTCTATTACATTGAGTCCCTCAGAAAGATTGTGAAACGGCTGAAGACATTCAACATTCAGACACATCTTCATTGGGTTCCTGCACACTTGAATATCCATGGAAATGAAGAAGCTGACAAAGCTGCAAAGAGGGCCACTGAATTGAAGCAAACATACCCTGAGAAGTATGTTTCTCTCTCCTACATCAAGAGAAGAATCAAGGAACAGGCTTTGATTGAGTGGTGTGATGACCTTGTGGATAGAGCAAGTCAACAGAACCACTACTCCCAGTTTGAGTCAAAGCCCAAATGGAAGGCTTCCCAGTTGAATATTCCCAAAGGCATTTGGTCAACAATCATGCAGTTGAAATTGGGGCATGGCTACTTTGGTTCCTACTTAGTGAGGCTCCCTGACCATGCTTCAGACACTTGCAGAAGTTGCAGATGCAAGGAGACACCCAAGCATTTGCTCTTAAATTGTCAGGTTTGGCAAAAACAACGACAGAGGTGTCAACAAGAACTTGAGATTCCCCAACTTTCCTTGAAGTTTGTTTTTGAGACTGAGATGGGATTGAAGTGGTTGGTGTTGTTTCTGAAGGAGACCGAGGTTGCCACTAGGAAGTGGCTCCTGCATGTGAGATGAAGGATGTATTTGAATTGAGATATTCCTGGTACTTGTATTTCTGTGGAGGAAAGATTTGATATTGCCCTGACACTCTTTTGTATTTCTTTTGTTTTTTTTTTTTTTTCCGTTCTATGACTATAACTTTAGTCATTCTTTTGTATTTTAGGTAAATCCTGCTGGTGAAGTCCAGCAGGTAGTCTTCATAGTCTCAGACTGCACAAGACTATAATGAATAATAATAATAATAATAATAAGGTCCTCTGAATCGATACGGATTGCCTCGGGGTCTGCGCTTTTCCATGATTAAACCAGACTTTCGGCCTGCGGGATTCGCCCCTCGAGAACCGTTAGCCCTGGCTTATGGTCTGATCTCATGTCGAGCCGGTCGTCGACTCCGCAGCTTCGGAGGCAGCCGTACAGTGTCGAAGAGAGGAAGGTCAAGTCGAGCGTCGAATCCCGGTGTTCCGTGCGCTGCCTTGTAATCATGCCTTGCGGCGTGGCCAGCTCAAGGCTCAACTCGTGAGCAGTCCCGATGAGATCCCAGGCGGCATCGTGAGCCCTTTCAACTCCCTCACCGCCCCAGCTACCATGATAGAGATCAAGATCCTCGACAAGCGCGATTTTAGCTTCACAGTTCGCGACCTTCGTGATCAGGTTCAGAGGGGAGCTCTCGTTCGGCATTGCTGCGTGGCTTTCGAGGGGCTCGTTGTATACGTTAATGATTTGAATTGGCCTGTTCGCTGTCTCTAATGTGAGTGTGGCGAGGTCCCTTGTGTGGTACGATGCTCTCCATTTGCTCGAGTCCAATCGCTTGTTGATCAGGAAGCTCGCTCTTGGTCTTAGTCTCAAGCCATCTTCATCTCCCTTCCAGGTGTCCATCGGCCAAAAGCTTGCGGCTCTCGAGCACTTGAGCGTGGAAGTCTCGCTTACAACGGCGGGTTCTTGGAGGGCTATGATGTCTAGCTTCGCTGCTTCGGGGTTCATGATGAGCGTGGCTTGGACTGGGCCTTGCTTTCCCACACTGTATTGCAACAGGTGTACCGACATTAGATGTCTTCCGAGGTTTCCGCCTGCATGTCCGTCTGTGCCTCAAGGCTTTCGAGGGCTCTCAGGACCATCATCGTGGTGATCGTGTTCCGCTGGCTGGTGCCATGCTTGTTCGATCCGCTGATTATGTTCTGGCCTCTCGTGGGCGAGTGCGCTGCTCGCCGTTTCGAATCTCTGCTTGTCACGAGTCACGACCTCCCAGTCCGTGTCGCCAACAACTGCGTTCGTCGCAGTACGTTCGGGTACTTTCAAGGTTGCTGGCCTGCTGTTACGGCTAGGTTGGCCTCAGCCACGAACTAGTCGCCTCCGGCGGATAACGTAGAGCTACGAGAGTATAGCTAATTAGCGGGTAGCTAACGGCTAGGTAAAAGTTATATAGACGATAGATAGAGACTAGATACGTAGGTAGATTATAACGAGAAGATAGATTCCAATATATTGCGATGATAGTAAAAACGAATCGCTTGCCCCCTAGTAAGTAGCCAAGGCGATGACCCCTATATAACTATGCGGTGGCGGACCATGATATCATCGGTGGGTCGCCACTCGCCACGAGGTCGCCACTAGATGGCGGCGTGGTTCTGACACCTGCTTTCGAAAGCGTGTCGAGCTATTGCCGCTGCTTCTCTTCGAGTATGGCAGCTAGAGCTCCACGCTGGATGTGCTCCATTGCAGTTCACGCAGCGCGCGCTCTTCTTCACCTTCTTGTCCTCGCAGTCCCCGTCTTAGTGTCCTGCTCTGCCGCAGTACCCGCAGCGTTCTTCGCGCCTGCAAACCTTCGCCGTTCCATGGCACGCGAAGTAGCGGGTGACTCTGCATTCTCGATGGAAGACCTCGCCTTCGTGGAGGATGTTCCCAAGCACCAGCCCTTCTCGAAGGACCAGGTTCGCTTGCTTCAGGTCCGCGAGGTCGATGTATAGCGGTCCTGCGATGCGGCCTTCACTCCGTCTGCCGAATGCAATCCCTAGGATGTTCACACTCTTCGCAAGTCTCGGGTTCTGTTTCAGGAGCTTCGTCCGCACTTTTGAGGGTTCGCTTATGTCTATTGCGTCCACTCGAACGCCTTTTATCATCACGGTGTAGCGGGCCTTCCAGATGACTGTCTGGCTCCCGAATGCCTTCGTCTAGCTCTCGTCGATGCGGAAGATGGCATCTTTGTCTGCTGCGGTGGCCGCGAGAAGTGCGACATCGTCGCTTCAAAGGTAGGGAGCTGCTACGATTATGTTTTTCGAGATTCCCATTGCTTCCTTTAGCCACGTGTTCGCTCGCTTCGTGAGGGAGGGAGGCGAGGCATCGTCGCCCATGAGAGGATCGCAGCTGGCTCTCGACACCGTGATTGTGCGGTCTTCGTATCTCGGGGCTGCTTTCGCCGCTGGCTGTGGCATCGAAGATTGGGCTTTTGCAACCTGTGCCCAGGTCGTTTTCGAGAGACCACTCATGGTGCTTTGTGTTTTCGAAATGGCCACGATTGCCATCGAGATCTTGAGGGACGACGCGAGAGACACGCTTTGCGCGGTGCTTGCGAGGCTCAAGGCCTTCGAAACTTCTGCTCCAGTTATTCCTCTGGAAGCCTTGCTGCTAAGTAGCTCCATCAGGTCAATAAATGCCTTCTGCATCGTTTCGAGCTCTGCGTGGTTGTTGTTCTGGGTGCCGCCAGAATTTTCGACCGTGCCTTGAGGGCTAGGTGGCTTCTCACCCTCCATAACGCCGCGAAAAGGGTCGATTACAAAGGGAAAATAGGCCTAATGCTCTTTTCGAGCGTAGAATATGCGAAATTCGCTATAATTAGGTAGTAAACAGATGATTTTTCGAAAACTAGAAGTTTTTCGCCACCCGTTATTACCAGTCAAAAAACCAGGTCAGCTGGCACCTGGGGACCTGGGGACCTGCCAACCGGTCTGTAGTGCTCATATGATAAGTTGTACAGTACAATATTCGCCGTAACTATTCTGCGATAACCATTCATGATAATCAATAATTGCGCTGAATGTATGGAGTGCTATACATAATTCAGAAAGATATAGATCCAGCAGTTACTAGTAGCTAACAACACTCGTTCTCACCAAGCAAGTGTAGGTCATTTATCACAGACGTGATGTTGATCGTTTGTTTTGAGTCTGATCTTTCATTGACCTCGAAAAGTCGACCGCCATCAGTAATACCAAAACTCTCCATCGCGCTCTCTGCCCCTGAGCCTAACATTCTTTGCCAACAGACGACGCTCTCAAATTGCTCGCAGCGTCATCCATGCCGGTGTCTCTATGTTACCACTCCGCTGTGTGCTCCAGCGGATTCTCTCCGTCCTGCTACCCGTATCGGTAGCATTTATCGTCTACCTCTATCTATACCCCGTCTTCCACGGCTGCGCGTTCCCCGTGCCCGATCCCAGTCTCGCCGCCTCTGCCCCTGCAACAACCTCGTTCGTGAACGTTCTCAAGGAACATGTTGGATATGAATATGGAAATGGCGACGGCAGTACTACGAAACGTGTGATTTCTCCTCCAGCACCATTTCGACTGCTCGTTCTCGCCGATCCGCAGATTGAGGGGGATAGTTCGCTGCCAAAGCCGAACGACGGGTTCACGGACCGGTTGGCAAAACATTGGATGAAAGTCGTCTCTGCGGAGACATGGAACGAGCGTGTGCTTGCGTTATTTAAGGCTGTGAGGGCTGTCGTGGTCGTTGATCTTCCGCGAAGCCTGGATGCAGTGCGCAAGCGGGTGGATCTGTTTGGGAATGATTATTACCTGGCGCACGTCTATCGGACACTACATTGGTGGGCGAAGCCTACGCACATCACGGTTTTGGGCGATTTGATCGGTAGCCAGTGGGTGTCGGATACGGAATTCAATGTGCGGACGGGAAGATATTGGAATATAGTGTTCAAGGGTGGCATGAGGGTTGACGATGAGATTACGGTTACGGGCAGCGATGATTATGGAAATGGGCCTGAAAGAGTCGAAATACTGCCAGCTCCACGCGCAAACACGCAGACAGAGTGGTCGAGGCGCATTATCAGTCTTGCCGGGAACCACGATGTTGGGTACGCGGGGGACATCACCGTCAAACGCATCGAGCGTTTTGAAAGGGAGTTTGGACGGCATAATTGGGACATGCGATTTGAATACCCCATTGCCACAGCTAGCAACTCTTCTGGAAACGAACAGCATGTCTCTTCCTTGCACCTGATTGTGCTGGACAGTCTTCTCCTCGACACTCCGGCACTCACTCCATCGCTGCAAGACAAGACCTATAAGTATCTCAATGACCTAATTTCCCACCGATCTCGACCCGTTGGGGATCGAGGCTCTTTCACACTCCTCCTCACCCATGTACCCATCCACAAGCAAGCAGGCGTGTGCAAAGATGCCCCTCACTTCGCATTCTTCGACAAGGACGACGAGAAACTGCTCGACGGCGAGCCACGATTTAAAAAGGGAGGTTTGCGCGAGCAGAACCATATCAGCGAGCATCTGAGCCACGTAGGCATCCTACAAGGCATATTCGGCATGAGTGGTGATCCTCACGCCCCCGCTGGCGGGAAGGGAAGAAAAGGACTGATTCTCACCGGCCATGACCATCATGGGTGCGACGTCGTGCACTTTGTCAACCGCACCGCAGGCGAACCAGAGAGCACGAGCGAGGGCATTGACTCTCCGGATTGGTTGTGGAGTGCGCGACGATATCAGCAGGACATTCAAGTCGAGCAATCTTCTTCGCAGTCTACGCCGTCGATCAGAGAAGTCACTCTTCGCTCGATGATGGGTGAGTTTGGAGGCAATGCTGGTCTCTTGTCACTTTGGTTTGATTCAGATCCTTCGGTCATGGAGTGGAAATATGACATTGTTACTTGTCGGATGGGAACACAGCATGTTTGGTGGACCGTGCATATCACAGCATTTATTGCTCTGGTCATGCTGACTGTCTGGCCGGTTTTGTATTTGGCTGAAGTGGTTTGCTCCTCGCTCGAGGGATGCAAGACTACCTCAGGGACAAAGCAAGTACCAACTGTGGTGAAACAGAAACAGGACGTGAATGGGATCGAGTCCAACAAGTCACAGGATAAGGGAGTTGATCTCCAGAGCGCAAAGTAATTGGATACATAATTGGCATATATAGAGAGCGACCATGTAATTACGACATTTAGACTGCTAATACTCTAATGATACGCAATCCTATGCATGTTGATGAATAGCAGAGACATCATATGCCATATTGGTTCTGTGACCAAAGAGAAGATAGACCTCGACGAGAAACTGAATAAGCTGGCCGACAATGGAAGTAACAAGGGCTGGAAGACATTGAAATGCTTAACGATTTCGTTGCTGCTCAGAGAGCAGAATCATGATGGTTTATGTATTGCTAAATTTGAGAATCGCTTTGGTAAGAGCACCGCGTCTTACAGAGAGGTGATTCTGGCACCAATTGATACCGCAAGTCCCCAGTCTCTCATTCCGCACGAAATATGTAGCAGTCGATACGAGCACTGATAACAACGCAGAGCAGCACAGAACAAGGGCGGTCTGGTGTAAGGAGCGTGGGAAGGATCTGGATGAATTGGGACATGAAGTTGAATTTGCGTATCACATTAGAATAAAACGCCTAGAATTTGCATTCGTAGTTTTTGTTTCGACAAATCCCAATTTACATCACAACGCCCGAGTTACTCGCGATACGCTAGAGTAGAGCAGAGATTAGTGGAGTTCGTCAGACAAGAGTCTGGGACTTGTGCTTACCGGCCACAGCTCTGCGGCTTCCTTTCCAACAGGACCTGTGATAGCTGAACCCTTCATTTCACCCTTGGCGTTGACGATCTGCAATGAACGCAAACAAATATCAGCTTTGACTTGTCCATTTACGGGATACCTAAGCCCTAAAAAGGTCGAAGGCCAGGCCAGGTAGTCACTTACCACACCAGCGTTATCCTCAAAGTACAAGTAGATACCGTCGGGACGTCTCCAGGGCTTGCTCTGTCTGACAACCACGGCGGGCATGACCTTCTTTCTCAATTCTGGCTTTCCCTTCTTAACAGTGGCCATGACCATGTCACCGACACCGGCAGCGGGGAGACGGTTGAGACGGGCACCCCAGGCCTTGACGGAGATGATGTAAAGGTTTCGAGCACCGGAGTTATCGCAGCAATTCATCACGGCGCCGCTATTCGTAGCAAGAAATATGTCAGTTGTTTGATCGTCGACTCATTTGGGCCCAATGTTCCACGATATCCTATACACTTGAAAGTGTACATTTCCCTCCTCTTTTCTTTGAAACAGTTTGGCGAATTTGACGAAAAGTGTCAAAGGAATACTGGGGGATTTCGCAGGGAACGTACACTGGCAGACCGAGAGTCATCTTCAGCTTGTTGCCGGAGGCACCGCCGCGACTAAACAAATCCCACAAGTCAGCGATCTTTTCTTCTTCAAAGTTCTCTCAAGAGCCCCGTCAATCAGTCCCTTCCTCGCATCCTCATTGTCACAGTTTTTGCCCATTCCAAAGAGGACTTTTGACCTCTTCTTCCCTAACATCCACCAAAAGCACATTGGAAAGGAGGGAGGGGGGACTGCAATTCTCACCCTCTCTTCGACATTTTGGCAAAGTATCAATTGGGCGACCCAACACAAGGAAATGTACTCCGGGAGGTGGTCGAAGGCGGGTTGGCGACTTCGTGGTATCGAGGGCGAGGCGTTGACTTTCGATTTCCCTCGTTGGCGATGATATTCAATTTCCTCTTCCTTTAGTTCGCTTAGTGTGGGCTCCAAAAATCTTGGCGTTTTCAGACGCGTCACGGGAATGGATTTCACGTGATTAGCCCTAAGCCCTAAGTCGACTTGATTCGGCGAAAAGCTAGAGATCAATGATAGGGGTTGGTCGTGCGGACTACGCTGCGGTGTAGAAAGAATTGAATAGAAATTCACATTCCAAGCGAATAAGCACTATGTCACATACAATCCAGTAAAAGGCATGATTAAAACCCAGAGATAACACGATATACAGAAAGAAAAGACCATCGCTGATGTAAATATACCGCCCCTCTAGCCTGCTTTTCCACGCCTTGCTAGACCGTTCAGACCAGAATAACTCCATCTTACCCAAGCGCCAGTTCCTCAAAACTCCAAGACTGGATGAGTGCGTACCTAAAGGAGCTTCAAGTGAGATAAAACCGACTCCGTCGTCACTCGATACTTGCGAGGGAGCCCTCGGTCGGCGGCGGCGGCGTTCTTGATGCTGGCCGAGTGGAAGTTTCATGCAGAGGAGATTTGGGGGGCGTTGCTACTGGAGCTTCACTGGGAGCTGTGGGTTGCTCTGAGGGCTCTAATCCCTGTGTCTGTTCTTGTTCTTGGGCTTTTTCCTGCTCTTGTTCCTGACTTGGAGAAGGGGCGGGAGCTGACGTCGGAGCTAGGGCCGGGGTCGCGTCCTCCATCAGGGTGTCCTCATCAGCGTTCGGGTGGGCGGATCCCTGGCGCGAGGCGGGCGGAGATGCCACCGCATTTTTTCCTTCAGTTTCTGCGGAGGCCGCAGCGGCCTGTTCCGCAACTGAAGTCTCCTCCGTTTCCATTCTTGATTCAGGTCGCGTCGAAGGTTCCACTGTAGGTGTTGGCGACCTTTTATCCAGCGCGTCCGTTTCAGTGATATCATACATCTTCTCATCGTCCATGGGTTCATCATCGGCGACCGAAGAGGCATCGATTGGAGTAGCAACTCCGCTGTTCATTCCGGATTCGGGTTCAATGTCTCGATAGTTGGTGTGGTTGCGTCGCTTTAAACCATTGGGCTGACGGCGAACGCCCAGTGTGGCTGCCATCTCCTCGTCGTCGCTTTCGCTAAGTTCCCCATCCTTCTCGACATACTGGTCGAATCGTCGTTTGGTGTATCGAGTGTCCTTGTTTTCATCTTCATCTAAATCATCGAGGATAGCATCGGCTTCGTCATCCATGCCGTCTACCAGGGCGTCACGAGGAACGTCGGTCATTTGCACCGAAGGTGCATGGGCTGAGCGCTTGAGGTTTTCGATAACCTGTGTTCTGATTCTGTCGATATATTCTTTTGAGTTGTTATTGTCCATATTCGACGGCCGGACATCCAGCTCATAATCAGGCGAAAAGTACTTGGAAATGTTAGTGAACATTTTTGCAAAAAGACGGGGCCATCTTACTTCATAATAATCATTGTATGGTAGCTCTGTGGGTAGTTGCTCCCCTACCAAGATTCCAGTTTCAAATGACCATGTACGGGCCACATTTCTCATGGTATAACCGCCACCGCCCAAAATCATCGTTGGAAGGCCAAACCCCTTGACGTATTTCACACAGTTGGCGTGACCCTTCATGCTTAGGTTGAAACACCCTAGACGGTCGCCGGATAAACTGTCACCTCCACATTGAAGGACGACGGCCTCAGGTCGGTACCATTCCATGACGTTCTTGATAACCGGCTCGAATATTCCTTTGTACGAAAGATCATCGATACCGTCGCGAAGAGGGACGTTCACCGCATAATATCTCCCGGCCCCAACACCAATATCGCGTAATTCTCCTGTCCCTGGGAAGTACTCGCCGTATTTGTGGAATGAAACGGTCATAACTCGGTCTGTCGTGTAAAACGCTTCTTCGACACCATCGCCATGGTGTACATCGATGTCAATGTAAAGAACGCGCTGTCTGAAGCGTAGCAGCTCGAGAATTCCGAGAACGATGTCTTTGTTGTTGTTAACAATGAGGTCACAAAGTGAAGAAACGGCGTGTGCCTACCGTTGACATAGCAAAATCCACTTGCTTCACTCTTTTTCGCGTGATGCAAACCACCGGCCCAGTTCACCGCAATATCGCATTTTCCCCGATTGAGACGCGCGGCACCTTCCATCGAGCCTCCCGCGCTGATACCGCAAAATTCAAAAAGTCCATCAAAGACCGGGCAATCATCCCCGACGTTGTAGCGCTGCTGCTCCTTTAAGAAAGCTTCCATGTTATCGGGCGTCACCTTGGACAGAAAATCTATATATTCATCTGTGTGGAACTGGGTCATCTCAAGCCTCGTTGCCGGTTTAGCGCGCTGGATTTGTGAAGACATTGTCAGCCAAGCTACCTCAAAGAAAGAAGTCCTAATCTGGCGAGCTCCATGACAAGTTCACCGTCAAGGCTCACTTACATAGATTTCCATTTTCTTATACAAGCTGTAATTCATCACCAAACTGTGGGTCATTCGAATCCGGTGCGGCTTCATCGGATGCCCAGAAACATAGGCGTAGTTGCCCACATCAGAGTCGTAAAAATAGGCGACTCGTTTCTTTTCGGCAGCGCCATTTGTCATAGACAGATCTATGGGGCCGAGGCCAGCCATGATTGCAATCCGTTAAGTAAGAAACAGTCAACGCTATCAAAGAAGACGAGAGTACTGGATGGAATAAGAACGGGGGATATCAAGGAGATAGTCAGGATTGAGGCCAGTGACAGAGAGGACGAACTAATAAAACGCTCTAGACCGAACTGGAGTGAGGTATTCTGCAGGGTTCGGGTGAACGCAAAGATAGGGATATAAAGAAGAAGATAATCAGAGAGAGAGAAAGCATCGATTCTGATGATTTCATGGGGGGAAGAAGCACAAACTACGGCTCCCCGAACGCCCGCTGCTGATTGGCTGGCAGACACCTCACCCGCGGAGCATCACTTTAAGGTTTTGCTCCGGCTGACTAATTTATTACTGGTTGTTGATTGGCTCCTTGAGAGCTCTCAGTTTGCCTGCCGCTGTTTATGTAACCAGATGTCAACCTGGACGACTCGCGCTCTGCTCAGTCTTTGAGAACTCAGCTGCGGATTGCGATATTGAACGAATTTCTTTTTACTGAAACGATATCTTGCTGCTTATTACACCTCTTACTTCTTTCTGCGCTTCTATATCGACGTTACACGAGCTTGACCTAGCTTTTCAGCTCACCGTTAGGCTGTGGACGCTTAACCTAGCCATCCGCTCACCTTACCTCTCGCAGTATCGACTTAACACATATTCACCATGGAGCGTCTGAGTCGAATGTTGCAAGCTGCCCAGGGCATGGGCATAAACAGTGCCGCTCCGAGCGGGGTGCGTACACCAGCCCTATCTGAGCTCTCGTCAGGCCTGTGGAGACGACGTGCTGCAGGAAATGATTGACTGGAGCTGACGATATAACTTCACAGGACACTCCTAACCTCATTGACAACTCAGAGACTGTCCACATTTCCTCGCTTGCCCTGTTAAAGATGTTAAGACATGGTCGCGCCGGTGTGCCAATGGAGGTTATGGGCCTGATGCTGGGAGATTTCGTGGACGAATACACCGTCAGAGTTGTCGATGTATTTGCTATGCCCCAAAGTGGTACGGGAGTCAGCGTTGAAGCTGTTGATCCCGTATTTCAGACGAATATGATGGAAATGCTGCGACAAACGGGAAGGTATGTTGCAATGGATGAGTACAGCGTGGATATGGGCATTCGTTAACATGCCGTGTAGGCCTGAGACAGTTGTTGGATGGTATCATTCCCATCCTGGTTTCGGTTGCTGGCTTTCCTCTGTTGATATCAACACTCAACAATCCTTTGAGCAACTTACGCCCCGTGCGGTGGCCGTCGTTATTGACCCGATCCAGTCCGTTAAAGGAAAGGTTGTCATCGATGCATTCCGGCTGATTGCGCCGCAGACTCTCGTCATGGGGCAGGAACCACGCCAAACAACCTCCAACCTGGGACACCTTAACAAGCCCTCAATCCAGGCACTTATCCACGGTCTAAATCGTCACTACTACAGCATTGCTATCAATTATCGGAAGACTGGGTTGGAGGAGAATATGTTGATGAATTTACACAAGCATGTTTGGACGGATGCCCTTCAAATGCAGAATTTCCGCGAGGACAGGGAGCAGAATGTAGAGAGATTACAGAAGCTGGTTGGCCTTGCTGAAGGGTATGAGAAGCGAGTGAAGGAAGAAACAGAGCTTACAAAGGATCAACTGAAGACCAGATATGTCGGAAAGGTTGACCCAAAGAAACGTAAGAGTATCCTCTACCTTTTTATGATGCAATCCGTCTTTTCTGACTGTTTATCACATACAGATATCCAAGACGTTGGGCAGCAACTCATCGAGGACAACATCGTCGCGATATCCCGACAGATGATTGATAAAGAGGCCTCGCTAGCCCGCGAAGTCACCAAAACTGAGCATCAAGGTGACAAGATGGACACTGATGAAGAACTATGATCTGGGTTGGACAGGTGGTTTTGGCGCTTGGTATTCTTTAAACATTTAATAGAGCTGCTGCATGTACGGTACAGGTACAATCAACGGGCCAGGGTGATACCTTTGCAACGAGTTTCTGACAGGGAATGTGGTCGTTCATATCCGAGGCGTTGAATCAGTGAACCATCGGAGCTAAAGTTTGACATGCTCCGTACATTCTATAGTTCTAAGCGTCCTCCCACCAGGAAAGTATACCCGTTGCATCGCAAAAGGTAGCCCTAAATCTAACAGGCACTGCCTGATAGAAAAGATAACCTCCGTTTCTGTCCCAATGAGCCATTCAATCCCGGGTAGATTCTTAGGCGGTCGATAGGCGAGTTTCCGAACAGCGTCTACGCACGGAAGGGCAAACTCGGCGGAGAAGTGCATGTTCATACTGTATCGAAGCCTACGGAACGACGCGGTCATTGAAATCTCACTGTCGTTCTTGGAGCTCGACGGCCAGAAAAATCCGACCTCGGTCTCCCCAACTAATACAACACCATACACACTTGAGAGACTGTTACATCTCGTGCACAATGTCAAATTTCTTGGGTGGTTAAAACTTTCATGGTGAAGAGAAGAAAAAAGAGAACGGGAGAAGCAGTGAGAAGAAACACATTTTATGAGCAGAAGGGACTAAGCCCAAAGTAGAATATCACGGGACTGCACCTCTGGTCGTTAAGCTGTGCCGCAGCGAACTGGGTTGAAGCTCAAGAACAAAAGATCAAATGTCGACCAATTTTTTGAAGGCAGATAGACACGCTTCAAATCAGTCAATTTCCTCTTTCTCAGGCTGCTTTACTTGTTCTTCTCTGGTTCTGGAACATGAACACTGGTTCTTCTCTTGTACTCTAATTGATGTGAATAAGCCCTTGCCGAGATGCTGAGTCGTGCTGCTCTGCCCTTTGTGAGGCAACGAGCTGTTCCCACCTCTATCAAACTATCCTACACCACATTCCAGACACGATGCTACGCCAAAGACAACAAGCCCCATGGCTACGATATCCCTTCGTCAGCCCCATCCTCCGGCTCTCATATTAACCCCGCCCAGAAACCCAAGGTTGTCTCGCCGCAACCACCGAAGCAAAAGGACTTCTCCGAAGAGCAAACCGAATTTGAAACGAAACCTGAATCGCAGCAAAATGAAGCTCCGCGGTCTACCGGTGCTGGCGCTGGTGTGAGCCACGCTCAGACCGAATCACGCGGCGCGAGTGCAAAATCTCCCGAGTTCTCAGAGTCACAGGCGGAATTCGAGACGACGGGCCGTCCCGAGAAGGATTCGACGGAATCCGAACCTGCCCAGCCCCAAGGCCCTCTTCCCGACCTGACACAGGGCATTCCATCCACAATAGCTGCGGAACTGGCGGCCAAGTCGAGAAAACGTGGGCCAACGGGATTAAATCTCACAGAAGATCCTGAAAAGTCTGGTGCTGAGGATGAGATCGGTGGTGGTGCTGGAGGAGGCGGCGATATTCCCAAGAACGCTTATGTATCTTCAACCGATCGCCGTCGCAACCGACTTGCCAACCTGACATATGCGGCTATGCTTGGCCTTGGTTTGTCTGCGACGATATACCTTGGTAGAGATTGGTCGACAGAGGAAGAGGAGAAGGCTCATCCAAATGCGCCATCGGGATGGGGCTTCGGGCTCTTCTTCAACCGTATAAAGGCCCGTTTTGATGACCTGACTAGCTATTACAAAGACCCCGCGTTTGATAAACTATTGCCGGAAGAGGACCCCGCTCTCAGACAGCCATATACCCTTGTGTTGAGCATGGAGGACCTTCTCGTTCACAGTGAATGGACTCGCGAACACGGATGGCGAGTTGCCAAACGCCCAGGAGTCGATTACTTCCTTCGATACCTCAACCAATACTATGAGCTTGTTCTCTTTACCAGTGTCCCTAGCATGATGGCTGATCAAGTGCTGCGCAAATTGGATCCTTTCCGGATCATTCGCTGGCCTCTTTTCAGAGAAGCTACAAAGTATGAGGATGGTGAATATGTGAAGGTATTTTTTGCAATGATACGTTTCCCTGCACAATGAGAACACCTTGCTAACTCTCAACTAGGACCTTTCCTACCTCAACCGTGATCTCTCCAAAGTTATCTTGATCGATACGCACGAAGCACATGCTAAACGCCAACCCGAAAACGCCATCATCCTCCCCAAATGGAACGGCGACCCCAAAGATCGGACTCTCGTCGCCCTCATCCCCTTCCTCGAATACGTGGCGGGAATGGGCATGGATGACGTCAGAACCGTCCTGAAGTCCTTTGAGGGCAAAGACATCCCCGTCGAATTCGCTCAACGCGAAAAGGCCATGCGCGAGAAATTCGAAAACCAACTAGCCGAAGAACGCGCCAAGAGACCCAAGCATAGCGTCGCCGGCATCGCGTCCCTGTTCGGCCTTAAGCCCATGGGCAATGCTATCGATGGTCTGGATCACAGCGCCACCGAGGGTTTGGAGCAAGGAAAGATGTTATGGGACCAGATTCGTGAACGAGGACAGAAGCAGTATCAGCTCATTGAGAAGGAGATCCAGGAGAATGGAGCGAAGTGGCTTGCCGAGATGGCTGCAGAGGAAGAGAAGGCGAGAGAAGAGCAGATGAAGGGGATGAAGAGTAGCTTTACAAGCTTCTTTGGGCATGATGGCGAGAAGAAATGAACATAACTCTCTCAACAACACAGCTCGGTCCTTGATGATGATGGGAGGAACAATTAATGATTTATTCTGAAAAGGCACAAGCTTCCTATCTAAGTCTCATTCTGTTGTACAAAAGAGGTTCGTATCGCATTCTGGTTTTGCTGCTTGGGGGGCTTGCATGCATGCTGGTGATTTTTGCTATTCTAGGTTACTTGTTTCTGTACGGTTTTCTCTCCTCTTGAGCCATTTGCGGACAGGCTTGAATTCTTCTAATTCATGATCTAGCTTTTTGTCTTCAGGTTGTGCGTTTCGTGCCATTTTTCTTGCCTAGAAACACTCTGATGCAATCTTTTTCTCTTTTTCTTTCAACTGAATTTCTGAGGTGGGAATTGTATTATACTCGAAAATGGGATCGACTTGTTACTTATTTGGCTTTACTTTTGTGCTCGGCAAGAGATAAGAGTAGAACCGGCCTCTCATCAATATTGATTCTAGCAGTCCTACAGCCTTATATTGTTGAGAGAGCTGTTGATGCTTTGGCAGCCCAGCGACCTCAAAGAGCTACCACATATCATATTTATCTTGAACTACTCCATGGACATGTATGTACTGCGCTTTACTTCCTGATCCGGCCCCCCATTTGCATACCCGCCACCATCTTTCTCACCTTAAAACTCCTTGCCGGCTTTTTATCCTGCATCAACCGCGCCAGCGCATCCACCAATTTATCAACCGCCTCCTCCGACGTCTGATAGTGGAATACAAGCCGTGGCATGGGGAACACGCGCACTCCGACATCGGCAAGGTAGTCGACAAATGCAGCGGTGGGGATGTCCGCAGCGTCAAGGTCGAGAATGATCATATTGGTTTGCACGGGTGCGGAAAAGGTATAACCTAGCGCGGAAAGGCGGGCAGCGGTGGCTTTGACGAGGAAGTGAACGCGGGGGAGTTGCGGGATGGAAGCTGTTAGGGCGGCATGGGCTGCAGCGGCCATCATGCCCGGCTATATAGTTTACGGATTTAGCAGTGGTCAGACAGCACGAAAGGGCTGTTGAGGACTACCTGTCTGGTTCCACCGCCAAACATCTTCTTGAACCATTTTGCTCGCGTGATGAAAGGCTTTGGGCCGAGAATAATACTGCCCATGGGTGCACCGAGGCCTTTTGCGAGACAGACGCTGATGCTGTCGAAGCAGGCGCAGTATTCTTTGAGACTGACATTTTCGCCAGCGACGCCGTCAAAGACTCGTGCTCCATCCAGATGCATGGCGACAGGCTTCTGCCCGGAAGGCACGGGATAGCTGCGGACATACTCTGATATCTCTTTTGCATCTTTCAGGGGTAAGATGGTCCCGTTGAGGGTGTTTTCGAGCGCGACAACACGTGTAGGTGGAAAATGGACTTGAATATTCACAGGTTAGACCAGAATCCAGTCCACAGAAGAAGGACTTTCGGGACAGATAGCGTACAGTTATCTTCTGGAATCATGTGCTTTTTGACATCCGCCAGAGTGAGATACAACCCGTTCACTGGATGAACTGGAGTCACACTAGCTTGTGACATCACTGGCAATGCACCAGTCTCCCAGGTATACACATGGGCTCGATAGTCTAACAGAACTGAATGAGGCGGCTGTGTCAAATGTGTTCTGAGGCAGATCTGATTTCCCATTGTCCCTGACATCACCCAGAGAGCAGCTTCTTTGCCTGTGATCTCCATGAGCTTGTGCTCTAGAGCTCTGACAGACGGGTCTCCGCCCTCAGGCTCATCGTAGATATCGTCTGCAAACGTTCCATCGAGAATGGCCTGCGCGGTGACGCATTAGCTAATGCTTGATTCTAATATAGATAATTTTTGCATGTTGCTTTAAGGAGTATCAACAGTGAAGCTGAAGGAACCAAACGATCAGAAGTCTAGTCAAACAGCTTCAGAAAGCATGAGAAAAAGGACCACAGAAGCACGGAGCACGCGACACTTTCCCGCCAAATCGCCATTAAAGAAAGGAGTGGCTGGTGTCCTTATCCCTAGTGACTATGGTGGCTTTCATACCTGCATCACACTCTCCGTCGGCACCGTCACCACGTCCGAACGGAAATCATACGAAGCCTTCTCCTGGGCGGCCAATAGACTTGGCGACGCGAAATACTGATACGTCGCGCCCGGAACTTCACCATTATTTTTATCGCAGTGTCCGTTGTTTGCTGCTTGACTGGTGCCGGAGGCCATGGTATAGGGAACTTATAGTAGAGATACAGGTGCAGTACGTAGTACGTGTAGAGTCCCTCTCGACGGGTCGACGACGTAATCAGTAACGATCTCGGGAAAAAGAGCGAACACAGAGGGCAGGGTGTCGGATGCCAATCACCAGGGGTATGGATATCTGAGAGCACAGAGGGACAAGGGTAATGGATGGTTGGTCTCTCCACGCTTTTGGTTTTCAGGTCGCCTGTTGTTGGAGATCTTGCATTCTATATATAGCCTTGGACTTCTGCCATAGTCTGGCTCCCGTGGAGCTCTCCAGTGTCGTATATCGGCAGTTCTTTTGCTCGTGAAGTGGGAGTCGGCAGTGTGGGGAAGCCTTGTAGGAGGGTCTGACGGTCTGACTTAGGGCGCCGTCCAACAGCAAGATCGCTAGGTAACGATGCAGTCCGAGACAAGTGCATGCTGGAGCTTCTCCTCGTCACTCGGAAGACCAAATGCCCGGAGCATCCGGCGCGGGAAACTCGATTTGTGATGTCGGAAAACTCTTCGCTCAGCGGAGCTGGAGGCATGAAGACGATGCGAACCAACAACGAAGAGAATCCTATTTGGATGACCACGACCACTATAACTACCACCAGCGGCACCAGAACATCAACAAAATGCTCCGTCGACCGGGACGATCATCAACTGTCGTTGTATGGCCGAGCTGGCTGGGACTCTGAACGCCGGTGGACAAGGGGCAGACGGTGAAAAGAGCCAATCCTGAGTTGATGCGACGTTTCAATCTTCCCGTCCCGACGTTATCTTAGTGTGCAGTGTTTCGCCTGCGGCCCTGGTGGAAAACCACATATTATTCCCGATATATACAGCGTAAAGGTACGAAGATCTAGGATATCAAAAACTATGTACATATAATAATAAATAACGCAGCAGGGAACGGAACAAGGAGAAAGGCCAAATCAAAATAAAATCATTACACTATTTAAAAGGATCGGATCCGCCCTCTTCCTCTTCCCATCACATCACATCGTCGTTGGTATATTCATGAAATGATTTTCCTGGTCTTGAAGCCCGGGCACGTCCCAGATACCCGTCATGTCAAACGGGAACCCATCCATCGTGCCAAACGTCCCGGATATCGACATCATGTCACCAACAATATCATTATGGCACGGTGTTTCAGGCATGTGCATACTCATTGAGATGGGAGTGTCATGGACCTCTGGTGGGATCGCGATGGTTTGTGGATCGTCAGAATTGATCCCGGGGTGTTTGCTGATGATCCTTTCGCAGTGATCGAGACACATGTCTGCCACATCCCATTCATGCTCGGCGCGAGCTCGTCGGAGGACATTTAAAAATGTGTCTACGTTTGCCAAACAAGATCGGGCAATGTCCGGATCAGATGTCTCTAAAGCACACCGGAAAAGGAACGTGGCTGTTGACGTGAGATGGTATGCGCTGTCTTGAATGCGAGTCAGCTTGGTTGTACTCGATAACGATGGCATAAGGAAAGTTTTCTTCAACGTACACGACATCCAGAATTCTTGAAAGTGAGGCTTCTTGAGAGAAAGCAGGAACTGGACAATATCTTCGGCTGCTTTCCGGCATTCTGTCTGGAAATAGCGACGGGCTTCGGGATTGGAGTGTTCCGAGTTATTTATCTCCTGCGAAAGGCACGATTAGCTTCAGACCAGGTGAGTATGTGGACAACCATGTATACCTGAAGTTCAATTCGACAGACAAGCATTTTGGCCGCCAAAAAGGCCAGCTGCAAGCTACTTGAACCGGAAGTTGGGATACTATTTTCGTTTTGGGGGGACCTCAGCCAATCTGGCAGCGAGTCTTCCCATCTATCTAGTTCTGTTCTCATCCTTCTAACGGTCTTTGATGTCTCCTTGGGATTTTTCGGCTGAAGACCATATACTAATGGAAGTAGATCGCCAAGAATCTCGGTAAGCCGACACAGAAAAATATATCCGTGCGCCGCTCTGTATCTTTGTTGCGACGCGTTGGTTTGTGGAACCAAAATGTCGATCGTGGGCAGAGGAACATCATACTGATTCCTCGAAATCTGCGAAGGCACTCCGTGCCCATAGCTCGCCCTATATATTGATATATCAGAACAACTGGTTGACGAGCTTGATAAGCTGGAGGCATCTACCATCTATCATGAATAAGCACAGCCCACCACAGCCGAATGCGATTGTTCTTTTCAGCACGGGAAAGCTTCCAGTTGCTGGGGTCGCGATTGAGGCCAAGACAATGAGAGAGGGCTACCGTACGCCCTGTGTTGATTGCATTCCCGGTCATTGAGAAAATAGGTCGCCCAGTCAGATCGATCAATGCCGCACCCAATGTCGACAACCCAGGAGCGGAGAATTCTTCGTGGAGTGCGGCAACAGCAAGATTCACGGCATATCTGATATCTGGCTTGGGGTGAGGAGCTAGAACCGGAGACTGGTTCCAGTAGATGAGAGACATGGCATAAACTTGACACATCAGCGGAGGCGGCAGATTCCCATCCCCGGCCTTGTAGGCCTCCATAAACACTTGTTCGTCAAAAATTGGAAACGAGGCATTAATCTTTTCCAGAAATCTGGAAAAATCGGACGTTAGAAAAGAGACGGCGCACAGTCATGGCTGGGATGAGGTGTTTCACGTACATTGTAACGAGATCGTGCTTGAACGGGCCCAGAATCTGCTCGATAATGTCCTTTTGGTTTTCGCCGGGGATACCACAAGATCGCACCCCTTGTCTCTGTCTCGCGACGGTCGTATAGAGAATGGGTTTTCGGGGGTCATTCGAGTAAACATTGTATGGGGTTTTGACGTCAGGGCTTTTCTTTGACCGTTCAGAAGGCATGTAGCGCTCGATGACCTGCGCATCTTCAGCTGCGACGGGTCCGACAATGTGCACGGATTCGTTCATCGACCCTCCGAGCCCATTGTGCTTGTGGCGTTCTGAGCTCGATTCCTCTCTGTGAGCCATGGGCGATTGGATTGCCGAAGTCACCGACGGGATGCTCATGATGTTCCGAACCGGCGGCTCCTCCAGGGATGATTCTTCCAGCTTTCTCTTGAGCTTCCGTTGAGTACTAGCTGGCGCTGGCGACCACTGCTTTGTCTCATTATTGCCGCCGTGGAGCGACAGGCCCGTTGTGGCTGGGTCCTCCTTATAGTGACAATCGGCGCCCTGAATCCGACACAGCAGACACGACTGACCCGGCAGATCCACAGTGCAGCGGGACTTTCTTTTTCGACACAGATCGCAAGCTCTCACCTTGTGAGATCGGTAGGGCCGCGACCCAGTGCTAATTGTATATGCAGGCACCCCTTTGGCGGGCGCCGCAGAGGACACGGTTGAAGAAGATGACATAATAGGATATATGTGTATATATACAAAAGAAAATCAATGACGGCTCACACGCATACCCGACGACCTTGCTGCATCCGAAGACTCGGCCCGTTATGTTGCTGGAATGCGGTCGGTTGGCAGACTCCGGTGCGGAGAAGCATCTGCCGAGCGGAGACGATCGGGGGCTTCAAACCGAGAGCAATGAAGACGGGACCGTGAGTTGTGGCGAGTGCAGACAGCGCAGACGTCCATTATGATAGCATTGGGTCTAACATGGCAGTTCTGGCGGCTCGAAACATGCGATGACTCGCTGTGTCAGGACACTTTTTTGATATTCCGGGGTGCAAAAGCGAGTTGAACGGCAATGTTACATCCCGCCCCGCGCCGCCGCTGATTGGCCAATGCGGTTGATTCATCATCGTCACATAAGCCAAATTCACGTGACCAGTATCTTTATCCTGGACTAGCGCGTGTCGGTTGCACGGAATATAGATAGTCCGAGTACTCCCAGCCCGTTTATCCCAGCCGACGTGCCGGCACTGCGAGACGATCTCCAGAACTAATCTCTTGCTGCTTGGCAGTACGGTCGAGGCTGTGCTCTTCAAGAGTGCTTGTAAGGTGTAACCTAGATAGACAGCTGCGTCAATCCTCTACCACGGATATACTTATCGGCTGCTGGGAGGCGTTATGTAAGCAAATACTAGCAAGCTCACCTGACTGAATACGCGCTAAGCCATTCTTGGCTCGCGATTCTGCCGCGCGGTCAGCGAGACGACCAGGGGGACAACGACGGCAGTGAACTCGTTGGGATGTTGCATTTCAGGCCGTCAGCAATGTTGTTTCTCGCAAGATACCAGAGCTGACTGGCCGATCCTACATTCGTTTCTTCTTCATGCGACCGTCATTTGATGCGGAAAGCGAATGCTTGGGACGAAAAGCTGCCTACATACAACTCTCTTTCACAGTCGGTGTGACCTAACTATAGGAGAATACCCATGCAAGTGCTTGAGCGATCCAGTGTTCAGCCTGGATGATGTGTAGTTAAGACTTTTTGACAAGACTATGGAAGCTGATCCCGTCTCGCCGGCAGAAAGAGATGGGAATCATGAAGAGCACCAAGACTCTGGCCTATCAAGCCCAAGCCGCAGAGCAAGCGATCCAGGTCCACGCCGTGCACGCATCCGGACTTCCAACAAACACAATCCAAACAAGAATCAGTCAGAAGGATGCAAGGTAGACGCTGCACTTAGTGCCTTTAGCCGGCTCCCTGATGAACTCATTGAACGGTTTGTCGCTTTTTCATGGCCTCTTTCCAACCTCTCATGGTGAAGTGTGCTCATTGATCGAATCAGGATTCTATATGCAGCGGACCCCAATGTCTTTACTTCTCTATCTCTGCTCAATAGAAAGTGGAGGGAAATTTCCGCTTCCTCAGAGCTCTACTATCATCAACTCCTGGGTTGCCGTACGCCCGGCTCTGCCAACCCGGAACCAGCGTCCGACCTGTCACCATCAGACGATATCAACATTTTAAGAAACAGGTTTACACGTGAGGCCAGGAGACGAACTTTTGATGCGTTTCTTCGGCCAAAGCGGACGCTAGTCAGTTTAATTTCAGCATCTGCTAGTTCCTCGTCTGCTTTTCCCCAAGGGGAAGCTTTTCGATTCGAATTCTCCACCAACGGGCAGCAGTTGCTAGCGCTGAGTTCGTCACGAATCTTTGCTATCGATTTGACAACGAATCCTATCTCGGTGCGACATGAGCTGAAAACCATGCGGCGGCCTCTCACCGCCGCCATAGGCGATGATGGGGTCATCCTGGGCGTGGCTTCTTCCGAGCACCAGGCACATATATACGTACTCTCAGACGGCCACGCACAGCTAATGCAGACTGTTGTGCTGAGTGAAGTTCCACGATCCCTCGCATTCTCTCCAGACTCTGCAGTCCTTGCTGTTGCTTACGATGGGGGTATTGAAGTCTATGCCATTGGGGAAGATGTATTACCCACCGCTCGAAGGGCTGTCAGGTGCTCGGGCGTCGATTTTCTGACTTTCTGTCGCGAAGGGTCAATGCTATTGGGAACTTCCAATGACCTACAGACGTCTAGCTTGGTAACGATTTCGCCTCCACTGTGTACGGACCCGGATCCCGACCTTACAATGCAAGAATTGGAAAGTCAAATGTGGACCACTCAAATTCTGTTCCCACAAAATCATGACGGCTACAACCATGCTGTGCTAATTCCGGCTATCAAAGATGAAGATGGCTCGTCGTGGTTTGCTGGATACCACATTCAGTCAAAGGCTTTTCGCCTAGCCCCGATCGATAACCCCAGCTCGGGGAAAATATATCTGGTTGGCCCGGGACCCGATACGGAAAGGGATGAACCGAAACCGTACACCTTGCCTGCTGTTAGCGAAGATGGTGAGTTTGTGGCTGTTGGGTTTCAGGGACCCGAGCTCTGGATATATGGAATTCCCGATCTGAAGAGCCAAACATCCAAGGATCTTTCGATGCAGCAGCCAGCAACGACCCAGGAAAAAGAGCCGACTTGGAAGTCACCTATGGTAACAACCAATTTCAATCGTCTCAAAAAGACTCTCGACGGCGAGAAAGAGTTTCTTCACGGGTCTTCGATACGTCTGCCAGATGGAACTTCCGCCATCAAATGGGTTCACAACTTGAACTCAGAGGACACTGATTCCCGTAAGCGCTGCAGGCTGATAGCCGTCGCGCCTGGTGGAGTCAGTTCATGGCTCGGTGCTGAAACTGGGGATATGCTACCTACTGATGGAGGTCGAGTTACGGTATTTGATTTTGAACATTCGGTATCAGATGGCGAACATTTTGAGATGACAATTGAACTGGGAGACATGGAGCCCACAAATTTACCAGAGCCAGGCTCGAATCTGGACCAGCAGGTCGAACTTCAAAGGAGAAGAACCCACATGAATCGTCGAGGTGGGCTTGGTGGTCCTCTCAACCAGTCTGCCTCGAATCCCGTACGGTCATCGGCGCGCACTCAGCTTTTGCAAACCATCCCTTCCACAAATGGAGAGGTCGCTGAAAGTCTGCCATTATTGGATAATCCTTATAACAATTCGTCCCCGCGATCTCGTGACACCATCAATAGAGCTGCAACTGCTGCCGCAAGCCGTCTTAATCCTCGATATCAAAACGCCCGACAGATTCAGCCAGTGCCTCGGTCAAGAGCCCCACCACCACACGAAAGTGATGCAGACAACTGGATGGCACCTCCGCCGCCATACACACCTAAGCCGGAAGGCCCTTTGCCAGAACACCTGCAGCGGACCCTTCTGCCTTCTGCGGTCAGGCCAACTGCCAGAACCAACCCAGATGGTAGCCAGCTGCGACGCTCTAGGACTGCTCGCCTAGAATCTGTGGCCCAAGCAGTAATCTCTCGTTCCTCGACACGGGCAAATCGTGGCGCGAACAGCCAAGTATCTGCTGCTCTACGGCCTCTGAACACTTCAGCCATTCATCAACAGTCGTTGCCAGCGCTAAACACAAATCTTTCTGCGTCACAATACCCGTCGCACCATTCCCACGCAGTATCGCCGTCACAGCAGGGCCCGATGACGCCCACAGATGCTTACGGCTCCAGTAATTCTCCTGGGTCGCAGACACCACAACATCTAGGAACTCAGTATCAAGTTTCTTCGCATATACATCCCAACCAAGCGCACCAGATACCCACGCCGGTTATGGATCCCCGAGCAACTCAACAGCACAGACAACAAAGTCAGAATTCTTCACTCGCAGTGTCAAGAACAACTCCGATCACACGGAGTTCACTTGACAGACCACTTCCCCCGACGCCTGACGAGGCCCCTCCCCGCAGAACCTGGTATAATATTCGAGCACACACGGGCGCCTCGGAGCCCACCACCCCTCACAACCGACGACCATCATCTCACGGAAACCTGATGGCCAGTAGTGGCCTGCGGACGCATCGTAGCGACAACTCGCATCTTAGTCCGAGCCGCATTCCAGACGCAAGGAACCGTGGCTCCCGACGACCCCGTTCACGCTCTCAGGATGCGCCTCGGGTCATGGATCGTGCGGCTCACGATGACCTGCGTGATCCGCAAACGGGGCGGAGGATTCTCAGTTCACACTCAGACATCCGATTCGGTGAAAATGCCCGATCGGATGACTGGCTTAATCGGAATGGGAAGAAGGAAAACAAATGTGTCATGATGTGATAATGCTTCTCCATCCTTGCTTGCTTTTTCTCCGTTGAATATAATTGTTAATATGTAGCAGGTGCTTTTGTCGCCTCTCAGGGATATTTTTCGGCTGTCTAATTTTTGGATACAATGTACTGTATTCTTTTAGGACCTGATGTTTTGATCTTGTTCTGTGGAAATACCAGGAGTTTGGAATTGCACACATACAAGAAGATTCTCATTCAGTTGTTTTGGATGGCCTGTTGGAATGGCTGCGGGTACGTTTGTTGGCTTAAGCAACCACCCATCATCCTCGAAGGAGTTCTCTACACTCATTTAATTCCCTGATGATTCCGCACATATTTTGCTTTCATTATTACTAGGCGGATGCAAGGTTTATGCTTTACTTGTCTATCACACAAGGCAAAAAATAAATAAACGCGCGAAGGTCCGAAGCGATACACTGGAGACATCCGAAAGACATAAATGAGAAGCTCCCAAACACCTTTCCTTGGCACTTTTGCTCCCTTTGGTATTCGTGACGCGAAATCTTTGTGTATCTTGAAGAAACGCCCGTGTACATACTATCTAATCTTCTACCATGCCCGATTGGCAAAGGGTTTCCACTTTTGAACATGCGGAATTTCGAGAATTAATCGATTGTCAGAGGATTCCATCCGACTCGAAGAGCCTTTGCAAGGATGAAGCAAACGAGACCCGCAAAATAACAGCAGCTGGTGAAGGTGATGAGACCCCAGTAATCGCCGCCGTTACGAGTAAGAATCGAACCGGCAATGGGTGTTCCTGTCAAAGTACTTTTGAGGTAGTGTTAGTACACTAACCAAGGTTCGAAGGACAATTTTGGGTTAAAGAGGATGAGAAGAAAAGGGAGAAAGAGCATACCCAAAACTAACAACAGTATACGCCGTGGCATAGTACCGGCCGTAATTCTCTGTTTTGCAAACTTGTCCGACACAGACAGGCGTCAGGCTGATGTTGCTACCGCTAGCGAATCCAAAGATCAAGGCATAAGCGACCATCATGCCGATACTGTTACCTGCGGGGAGCCAGAGACAAGCGTTGGACAAAAGGCAGAGCAGAATCGTCACAATCATGGTATTGAAACGGCCCATGTAGTCTGCAGTGAAGCCGGGGATCCAGCGACCAAAAAACGAGCCGACATTGAGCAGGGCAAGAAGCTGGTAAGATAGAGCGCGTGGCATGTCGTGATAAAGAGCGTAGGAGGTCACGAACGTGATGGGAATGAAGAGGCCCCATTCTATAAAGAAGATGCCAGCCGTGGTCAGTGCGAAGACGGGTTCCATCAAAATCCGTAAATCTGGCAGAATGTTCTCCCTCGTTGCACGCTTTTTCGGGAGCCGTGATTTGATCAGGAAGCATCCGAAGACCATGGAGACAAGGCAGATTAGGGCGACGGCTCGCGTTGCCCATGCGAACCCGATTTTAGGATATAGAGCTTCCAACATTAACGGGAAGACGATGCCTCCAACACTCCCCCCCGTTGCCGCAAGGCCCGTCGCACGTCCTCGTAGACGGAAGAAAAAATGCCCAGGACTCGCGACAGCCGGGGTAAAGACGAGCGAGACTCCTGTCCCGCCAAGAACGGCATACACGACCATAAAATGCCAATACTCCGTACATGATCCCAACAGGGAGACACTGAGAACAGTCAACACGGTGCCGGCGAGGACAAGCATCTTGGGGCCCTTGGCATCAAACACTGGACCAATCTGGAGTCCACCAAAGAACATCAAAAAGGCGTAGACACCGAAGATCCAGCTGATGGAACTTTGGCTGTAATCTCTGAGCTGATGCACGGATATCCATGCCTGAAAGGATCCAATCGTGTTGGAGAGTCCCAGGGAGCCGAAGAGCGCAAAGAAGCATCCGACCACGACGGTGTAGGCTTCGCGACCGCCTTCGGGGTATGTGTTTCCTTGAGGATCGGTGGACATTCGAGGGCCCAGCGGAGCGCCGCCGCCGCTGCCACCGCCATCGAGGCTGGAGTGCTGGTTGGAACGGGTACGAGAAAATTGGCAAACATCGGCCATATTTTCGTCTGTTTTCTCTGCATTGTGCAGTCGATCTGAAACAGGAAGATCCTTTTCCTCATAAACGTTGGTCACTGGCAGATATTCGGTCTCCAGGACGTCTGTGGAAGTGCCTTTGGACGCATCTGTGTCGGGCTTTTCTTCTGAAAATGATGAGTACGATGTTGATGGGAAATTGTCCTGCGAGCCCTGCACCTGTTGAGCTTCATGCTGTGATCCCTCAATCGTAGGAGAGACAACGAACCCCCGTTCAGGACCCCCCATTGTTGTGCCTTTCTGTGAATCCTCCTCACACTCTATTAGCAGCCAACAATAACAAGACAGCAAACCTGACCTGCAACGACGTCTGCGTTTCCATCAAACCCCAATTTGTCAGGACCGAGCCTTAACTACCTGGGCCCCAGTCGCCGCTTTTACGCCTTTACCGTGGGCCCGGAGTCAAGCATCACCAGATTGGCGCTGGTTCACCGGTAACAACGGCCCAAAAAGCCCATCAGCCGTTGCGGCGGAATTGGGGGGATGCGGGGAAACTTTCATTGTTGACACCCGTTTGCCTGTGTCACAATCGCACATTCTTGCAGCAGCGGAGCGAACGTTGCTGCATGTGCGTCGCAATTCATGAGAAGACACGCCGTGGCAATGAAAGCAGCAATGGCAGCTGCGATAATGGGGAGAGAACTCCGCTCCTTCAACCGGACTAAAATCCGGAGTTCGCCTCCAGTCCGTTATGTCGGCGTTGCGGGACATCCACCGAGCTTAAAGCAGCAAGGTTATCACAGGTTATTGGACGTCTAGTTAGCTACTGTGAATAAGCTTGGTCTCGCTGCTTTTGTTGCTGCGTCCCAGATAATCTCGGCGTTAGCGCTCTTTGTTTCTTTGAGCTCCGAGGGCGCATTGTTGCAACTTGCAAGCGGTTGTTCGGATGCTGGTGGTCGATTTGCCATGTTTCGACGGCCGTGACCCTCTGAGCACGAGGCCGCCTCAACCGAGTCAGTTAACCTACTAGTTAATAGTGGGAAAAACCCGACCAATCAGATCAAGGACTGCGCAAAAAGAGCGATGATCGATTCTTCAGCTGCTTCTGGAACAAATGGTCTATCAGACAATGCATATTTCATGGACCAGCTCTACAAACCCAAGGAGCATGAGAAATCAGCATAAGCCTCTTACGGAGTGAGCTCTAACAGTCAGGAGAGTGCCCTGCATAACGTAGATCACGGCTCCACGACTAATTCCACCCAACGACTTGAGTTCTCACCACGGAGGCCAGGCCAGCGAAAAAACCACGATTTCCCAACAACGAACAAGATTAATTAGATTAGCTATTAAGTAGATGATAAGCACATCATAATATTACAAGAAAATGATTAAAAAAAATCCTGCAATCGCGTTGATGGTTTAATGGTGCGGCCTGAGCGGGACACAACTGGTTTTGGCCGCTCCGGGGAAGATGGGAGTTGAACAGCAGGAATAAGTGCTGGAGCTGTTGAATCTGAGCTGGAAGCGTTCTCTAGGAGCGGCTCTAACAGCAGAGAGTCTTGAAGAGAAGTCTCCTTGCTTGTGTGGATGGTAGAAGCCTTGCTTACTTTGGTCTTTGAGGCTGTCAGCTTGCTTGACCTCGCTTCCTCACGTTTACGGGCCCGTTCATCCTTCTCAAGCTGTTCTTGAAGCTTCTTAGCCTCTCTAGCAGCCTTGACCTTTTCCCTTTCAACCTTTTTAGCAGCCTCCTCACGCTCTCTGCACTCTGTAGCCTCCACGCGGGCCACTTCTCTTGCAGCCTTGAGTTTTGCCGCCTCGGCGGCCTTCTCTTCTCGTAATAACGCTGCTTGAAGTCTGTTATGTTCTTTCTGGGCCGCTTCCTCTGCTCGTTGGACCTCTAGATACTCATGCTTTTGTCGAACCACGGCCACTTTCTCAGGGGAGAAGAACTGTCCTTTACCAGGTTTGTCAGAGTCAAAAAGGCCCATAGCTCTACCACGCCAGCGTCTTTTCTTCTCCACCTTTAAGCTCTGTTCTAGGCCTTCAGACTTGAGCTCAAGACATTGGTATTTAAGACTCATTCCCTCAACAGACCGCAAAAGCTGCTTGATTTTCGCGTCCTGTACTAGGTTGTTTTCCCGAAGCCTGGCAATCAATTCCCTTAAACCATCTGGAGACGTGGGTGTATAGGCTTGTAGCTGAGACGGAATTGTAGTCTGTGGGGTAAACGGCCGTTCAATGTGTTTGAGTACACGTTGTGGGTTGAAAGGATGTAAACCAGTGGCTGCAAAACCTGAGGATATATTTTCAGGTGTGACAGCTTGTCAGAACCACGCCGCCATCTAGTGGCGACCCCGTGGCGATCTTGTGGCGACCTACTGATGATATCATGGTCCGCCACCGCATAGTTATATAGGGGTCATCGCCTTGCCCACTTACTAGGGGGCAAGCGATTCGTTTTACTATCATCGCAATTTATTGGAATCTATCTTCTCGTTATAATCTACCTACGTATCTAGTCTCAAACAAAAACATCAACTCGATGAGTTTTTGTCCAAACACTTTGAAAATACCTTCAGTTTGAAGCCCTTCGTTTGCTAAATATCCTACGATTTATCCCGTCCTCTCCGGACCGCTGGTTGTTGTGCTATCGCTCAAAACGTGAATTTTCGCCCAACTGGGCCCTGGTCCACAGTGCTCAGCCACCAGCCGGCCGGACGCTCCCAGATTGGATACACCTATCGATCCGGATATACCAAACAACTCCCTTCAATCTGATCGCCTTCCCTTGCCTCCTCATCAACATATCTGGTTGTCTGTGACCGAAAAATCTCTGCTTGCCTGCCCTTTCAATTTGGTGTTCCTGGCTTACTAAGGCTTGTCGGAGTTTTGCCAAGCACCGATAAACTCTTATCATTGAGCTTATCAGCTACCCCATCAAAACTCGCAGCACCAGATCTATATCCCAAGATACCAAATCAATCTAGATACTGGCAAGGCACTGTGGTCATATCTCAACCACCATTAGCCTGTTTAAGCTCGAAGTAATACGGCTAAACAGCTCTCGATCTGCTCTTTACACACGCCCTGGTCCGGCTGTTTAACGCCCAATACCCATTGAGCACTCGCTTATTTTCGGCCGGCACTTTTGCTCCAAACTCCCTCAACCTTAGCACCTCCAATTCTACCAACACTCGCGCGATTTTATCGAACGAATATTGTCCCGGTTGCTCTCAATTAGCTCTATCTTGACGTGCTACCGTCCGCTTTGTACGCTCAATATTCAAGAAGTACTCGCCCATTTTCGGCTGCCACCTCTGCCCCAGTTTCCACCAAGCTTTGGCACTCCAATTCCGGACCGATTTTATCGAACGAACATCGTCCTTGTTGCCCTCAACTAGCTCTATCTGGAGGTGTTATCGAACGCTTTGTGCGCCCAATATTCAAGGAGTACTCGCCCATTTTCGGCCGCCACTTTTGCCCCCAATTCCCACCAACCTTTGCACCTCTACCTCATTCAGCACTGGTCCGATTTTATCGAATCGATATTGTCCGCATTGCTCTCGACTAGCTCTATCTAGACGTGGTACCGTCCGCTGCGCACAACAAATACTCGTTGAGTACTCTTTTGTTTTCGGCCGCCACTTTGGGTCACATACACCTCACCACCTGACTCATAACGTCTCCAATACTGGTCCGATACAATCGAGCGTATACTTTCCTGAGTCCCCCCGACGCCCTCTATCCGTTCGTGCAAACAACAACCATCTACGAAAGAAACTCGCCCTGTTATCATACTATTTTGGATCAGTTTGATACCCTGTGGTTTCACTGAGCCACTGGTCCCTGCAGTTGTCAGTTGGTGACAATCATTAAGGTGTTTTATAGTCAGTGAGGCATACCAAGCACGTTGCCTTTCCTGGTGAAGAATAACTCCTTACTTTTGCACACCATAGCAGTTTCTTCCAGTGTTTCTGCAGTTGAGGTTTGTTAAACAAGGACTGTAGGCTGAGGTTCAAAAACTACTGAGTTGTTTGAGAGGTGGATACTGGTTCCACTCTCTCATTCAAAGTTTCCTGCTTCTATTCAAAAAGCAGGGAGAGCTTTTTTCTCTGTGTTTGACTCCATCAGAAAAACAGAGACTCCTGACCCTGCCCAACTTCAACTCATGATTTGTTCTTGTTGTTTACCTTGAATTGGTAAGGAGTTAAGTGACACTTTTGTGTGACAAGACTTGATACCCTCTCACTGCTACAACTGGTTTTTCAGATCTCCCTGCAAAAGATTTGATAGTTTGGTGTTTCTCTTAAAAAATCACCAACAAGTTGCCTCTGTGGAGAGGTTTCTTGTTCACCCCCTTTGATTTTTTGCACGTTTTCCTTTGCCATTAAGTCTCTGAATCAACCTTGTGGAAACTGAGTGTCAGGAATCACTGACAGCTGGCACTCAAGAGTACCAAAAGATTCAGCTTTTTTCTGCAACTGGTTTATGACCAAAACTGGTGCATTTAGTTTGCCAATATCTCTTGAAAAGTTGGTACAGTTTTGTAGATTTCTGTCAAGGAAAAATCTACCTGCACCTCCCTCGAAGCCCCTTCTTGTATCCCCTATTATCCCCTATATGCTCCTTGCCTCTTGACTTGTGTCTTGTTTATCACCATGGCAAATGCTTCTGTTGATGACTCTTTTAGAAATTCTGACCAGGAAATCTCTTCACTGAACTTGAGAGACATTCTCAAGATGCTTGGAAAAGAATTTCAGAAAGAACATCACATTCTGGTTCAGAAGGAGTTGAATGACTGTGTTCTGGGACTCCAGAAGATCCTGTCCTTTTACAGGAATGGAGACACCTCTTGCTTTGCCAATGACAAACTTATGTCACTGGAGAAAAGGTTGATGGACCTGGAAAAGGAATCTGAACAACACCCTGCATCCACCACACCCATCTCCTCTAAGCCTAGTTACTCAGATGCAGTGAAGGTGAACATTACTCCAACACCTGGAAGACCGCCAAAGACCACCAACTCACAGCCAACTCCATTGCCTCCTGCCGCATCACCTCCTGTGAAAACCTTTCGAGATCGTAGATTGATTGTGAAGACATCCCAGGAAGCCACTCAGAGAATCCATGACAAAGCTTTCCTTGTGAGAAACAGAATCAATGATGCATTCTCCACTGCAAATCTCACAAAGAAACCAGTGGTCTCTTGTGTCTGCAAGTCTTTCAAAGGGTATTCTGTGGTGCTGATGACAACAGAAGACTTTACAGCAGAGTATCTGCAAGAACATAGCAAACTCTGGCAAGCTGCTCTTTCTGACATCATGGACTTTGATTTCAATCTAGACACCTCAAAGTTCCACAAAGATGAACACTGGGGCAGCGTTGTTGTGCATGGCATTCCCACTGAGATATTTAACATTGACAATGGACTTGAATTGCTGAGAGAAGAATTTGAGACCATTAATTCCCACTTGCTGAAGAGAGCTCCCCAATGGCTTTCATCTTCAGACAACAGAGCTATCAAAAAGCATGCTTCTGCTGTTTTTCATGTTGAGAACATCACAGTTGCTAAAGGACTGAAAGCAGTAAACATTGCTGGACAAGTCCTCAAGGTGGCCAAATATGAAAACAAGCAGAACAGATTCAAGTCTTCAGTTCAATGCTTCAACTGTCAGATTTTTGGACACACTTCTCTCAATTGCAAAAGAGAAGTAAAGTGTGGATTCTGTTCCCAGAAGCATTCCACCAACATACACCAATGTGATACTTGCAATATGGTTGGAAAGTCGTGTGTGCACACAATCTTCAAGTGTGCCAATTGCTTTGAAGCTCATCAAGCAAATAGCCCTGACTGCTGCTTTTCCCAGGGATACCAAGGGCCCAAAGCCAAAACCCAGGAGAACAATCACTCTGCAAGTGACAAACAGCCAAGTCAACAGTTGACAAAGATTAACACTGCAAAAGCCCTTGCAAAAATAGATGCTCCATTGACCAAAGCAGTTGCTAAGAGACCTCATGAGTCAGACTCTGAAGATGAGATTCGAACAATCTCCAGCAACAAACCAAGAATTGAAGTACGAATCCCCAAACAATGTTAGAAAACCAGACATTGCCTCAATCAAAACTGACATTCCTTCAAAACAATGTGGGAAGAAAAGAAATACCAATGCAAACTTGTTTAGACATTAGATTTGCAAACAAAATTGATTTACATTCTCTTTCAAGAACCTTGGATGAGCTTAAACAACGACTTCACTATCTCCCACAACTCCTATTACTGTTTGCTTCCTGAAAACAGAGACTTGAGACCAAGAGTTGCCATCTTCGCCAGAAAGACTTCCAGGTTCCAAGCTTGCTTAAGGCCTTATATCTGCTCTAGTTCAGACCTGCTTGTTATAGATATCAAAGACAAGCACAAACAGTTGGACACAATCCAGCTGTGCAACATCTATAATGAAAAGAGTCTTGTAGAAGGCAACAACGACTGGACTGTCCAAAGAGACTTGCTTGCTCTTTCGACATCAAAATCCTTTATCCTTGCAGGAGACCTCAATGCTCACCACCCTTGGTGGAACTCAGAAATCACCACTTCACTGAGAGCTGAGGACCTTGTGGAATGGCTAGAGACTGAAAATCTAGAATTGGTGAATGAAGTAGACAAGGAAACCTTTCACAGATCAAATGTTACCTCCAAATCTATGATAGACTTGACCTTTTTCTCCCATGACTTGCTTCAGAAACCATTTGACTGGTGGATTAATGAGAATCTTCATTCAGGCTCTGACCACGAGATCATTCAGTTTGACATTCAGTTGGGATCTGAAGACCTGGTCGGGAATCCGCTATATTCAAATCAGTACAACTTCCAGAAAGCTGATTGGAAAAAAGTAAACCAGGCATTGATTGACAACTTGGTTCAATTTCAATACCAATGGACTTCAATAGAAGACACCCCAGCAGAACTAGAGCTGGAGGCAGAAAAGGTCAAAGACCTAATTCTGGCGTCTATTGAAGATCATGTTCCCAAGAAACAAGTCATTGAAAGGTCCAAGCCATGGTGGAATCCTGATCTTAAGGTCCAACGCAAAGCAATGGCAAAGTCCTTTAGAGATTACAGACAAGGCCTTGTCGAACATGAAGTCTTTCAGCAAGCAAGATCAGATTACTTTGCTTCAATCAAGCAGGCAAAGTCCTCATGCTGGAACGACTTCCTGGCCAATGCCCAGGGAAAAGAGATCTTCAAAGCATGCAAGTACACCAAAAGCAACAAGGTTGAAAGGACTCCAATCCTAGAGTTTGTTGACCCACTGAATGAGACTCAAGACAAAGCAGTCTCCTTTGATGAGAAGTGTAATGCTTTTCTAAAGACTCTGTTTCGAGATCCACCACAATATCCACCAATTGACTGGAGTGAATACAATCAAAGCCCAGCTTGGGAATGGCCAGACCTGGAAGAAAGTGAAATCAAGAACTCCATCTTCTCAGGTTCCAAATCCAGTGCAGCTGGCCCAGATGGGATCCCCTTCCTGATCTTGCAAAAGGTCTACCCAGTACTCAGGCACAGGATCTTCAGACCCTATCAAGCCATGTTCAATAAAGGATATCATCCAAAGAGCTGGAGGCAAGCTGTGGGTGTGATCTTGAAAAAACCAAAGCGCAAAGCCACAATTCCCAAGTCTTACAGAATCATCTCCCTGCTAAACTGCCTAGGCAAAGTTATTGAAAGAGTCATTGCTTCACGCTTCTCCTACTTGGCTTCACCCACTGATCTTCTGTACTTTGATCAATTTGGAGGCAGAAAGCAATGCTCTGCAATTGATGCTGCAATGAGCTTGGTGCATGACATACAACTTGCAAAGTCAAAGAATCTAGTGACTTCAGCCCTCTTCATTGACATTAAAGGTGCATTTGACTATGTGTCTGTTGATAGACTCATGAAGATTTTCTCTGACCTGCAACTGCCAAAGCAACTGGCCTCCTGGATCTCTTCCTTTATGCAAACCAGGGAAATCCAACTGGTCTTTGATGGAGAAAAGCAACAGAGTCCTGCATCTATTAATGTTGGAACTTCTCAAGGTTCACCTCTTTCACCCATTCTTTACTCTATCTATACAAGATATCTATTCAGGAATGAGGATGAGTTGAAAGATGTAAGGGTTCCCAGCTACATTGATGACACTGGTCTTATTGTTTCTTCCCATCAGTTGAAGAGAACTGTGTGAAGCTACAAGCTGCCCTTGCAAGAATGATATATAGACAAGACTCTGAGGTCATTCAGTTTGACATGGAGAAAACTGAACTCATCCACTTTGTTAAGACTTCAAAATACACTGATGAGGACTGTGTCAAACTCAATGACCTCACCTTCAATCCAAAAGAGCTTGTGAGATGGCTGGGGATCTGGCTTGACAACAACCTCACCTTCAAAAGACATGTGGAAATCAAAATCGCAGCAGCAGAGAGAACTTTGAACCAAATCATAAGACTCTCTAACACTGAGAGGGGACTCAACTTCCAAGCTATTCGACAACTGTATGTAGCTTGTATCACCTCAGTTGCCGACTATGGAGTTCCCATCTGGTGGAATAACCAAAAGCATTTGTTAAAGAAGTATGAGAAACTTCAAAACACTGCTTTGAGGAAAATTCTGGGTGCTTTCAAGACTTCTCCCATCTATGCTATGGAGCTTGAAGCAGCCATTCCACCAGCAAAAGTGAGATTCAATGGTCTTTGCAGAAGCTATGCCTGCCGCCTCCTCAAGATGCCAAAGGAGCATGCAATCAGAACAAGAGTTTCTTCAAGCTTCCCTCCCTATGACAATGGGATTGAACTTGATTGGAGAAAGTATCTTGACTGGAATCAAAATGAAGAGAACATTGAACATGTTGAGCAAACTCCAAGTAGGAGAAAAAGACGAAAGACAAAAAGGATAAAGAAATATCCAAGTCAACTATTCAAAGTTTGCTCTATGATTTCCAACTTGATTCCCTCCTTGAAAACTGAGAAGGTGAAAGCAAAATGGAATGCACCTTGGTCTGAGAATCTTACAGACCTTGTGGACATCCAGATTGAAAATTCGGACAAAGCCAAAGCAAAACAGCATCATCAGACCAAAGTCAGCGAGTTGGATCATTCTGCTACCTTGGTTTTCTACTCTGATGGTTCAAAATCTGAGGATGAAACAGCTGGTGCAGGTGTTTACTGTTTACAGGAGGACAAAAGATACTCCTGGAAGCTGGGAAAGCACATGGAAGTCTTTGATGCAAAGTTGTTTGCCATTGAAAAAGCCTTCAAACTTGCAAGCTCCATTCCACACACTGGTACAATCTCTGACATTTGGGTGTTCTCTGACAGTCAAGCTGCCATTCAGAGACTTTGTGGTCGAAACTTGAATGCTGGTCTATATTACATTGAGTCTCTCAGAAAGATTGTGAAACGGCTGAAGACATTCAACATTCAGACACATCTTCATTGGGTTCCTGCACACTTGAATATCCATGGAAATGAAGAAGCTGACAAAGCTGCAAAGAGGGCCACTGAATTGAAGCAAACATACCCTGAGAAGTATGTTTCTCTCTCCTACATCAAGAGAAGAATCAAGGAACAGGCTTTGATTGAGTGGTGTGATGACCTTGTGGATAGAGCAAGTCAACAGAACCACTACTCCCAGTTTGAGTCAAAGCCCAAATGGAAGGCTTCCCAGTTGAATATTCCCAAAGGCATTTGGTCAACAATCATGCAGTTGAAATTGGGGCATGGCTACTTTGGTTCCTACTTAGTGAGGCTCCCTGACCATGCTTCAGACACTTGCAGAAGTTGCAGATGCAAAGAGACACCCAAGCATTTGCTCTTAGATTGTCAGGTTTGGCAAAAACAACGACAGAGGTGTCAACAAGAACTTGAGATTCCCCAACTTTCCTTGAAGTTTGATTTTGAGACTGAGATGGGATTGAAGTGGTTGGTGTTGTTTCTGAAGGAGACCGAGGTTGCCACTAGGAAGTGGCTCCTGCATGTGAGATGAAGGATGTATTTGAATTGAGATATTCCTGGTACTTGTATTTCTGTGGAGGAAAGATTTGATACTGCCCTGACACTCTTTTGTATTTCTTTTGTTATTTTGTTTTCTGTTCTATGACTATAGCTTTAGTCATTCTTTTGTATTTTAGGTAAATCCTGCTGGTGAAGTCCAGCAGGTAGTCTTCATAGTCTCAGACTGCACAAGACTATAATGAATAATAATAATAATAATAATAAATACGTATCTAGTCTCTATCTATCGTCCATATAACCTTTACCTAGCCGTTAGCTACCCGCTAGTTATCTATACTCTCGTAGCTCTACGTTATCCGTCGGAGGCGACTAGTTCGTGGCTGAGGCCAACCTAGCCGTAACAGTTTCGAATCGCTTCTTCCTGAGCTGAAGAGAGTATGCCTATGAATCCTTCTTCCCGCGAGTCCCCGGCGAGTTCGCCGCCAACTGCTGGAACCGCCAGAGGGACCACTGAGAATTTACCTCACGTATATCGGGGTTCCAAATCAGAGACGCCTCGCCCTGGCTCTCCCGCCTACTCACCCGATACCTCGCAGCCAAGTCACGCCGATCCAGAAGAAAGAGAACCGATTGGACAAGGAGCCATGTACACTATGACTTCTGACCAGTTCAACGAATTGCTGCATCAATTATCGAATCAAAGAGAGCAGCTCGCTGTAACCTCGCCGCAAATTGTCTACAAGCAAGAAGGTAAATGTCAGAACCACGCCGCCATCTAGTGGCGACCCCGTGGCGACCTTGTGGCGACCTACTGATGATATCATGGTCCGCCACCGCATAGTTATATAGGGGTCATCGCCTTGCCCACTTACTAGGGGGCAAGCGATTCGTTTTACTATCATCGCAATATATTGGAATCTATCTTCTCGTTATAATCTACCTACGTATCTAGTCTCTATCTATCGTCCATATAACCTCTACCTAGCCGTTAGCTCAGATGAGAAGCGATTCGAAACTGTTACGGCTAGGTTGGCCTCAGCCACGAACTAGTCGCCTCCGGCGGATAACGTAGAGCTACGAGAGTATAGATAACTAGCGGGTAGCTGAAGAGAGTATGCCGACGAATCTTTTTACCCGCGAGTCCCCGGCGAGTTCGCCGCCAACTGCTGGAACCGTCAGAGGGACCACTGAGAATTTACCTCACGTATATAGGGGTTCCAAATCGGACATGCCTCGTCCTGGCTCTCCCGCTTATTCACCCGATACCCCGCGGCCAAGTCGCGCCGATCCAGGAGAAAGAGAACCAATTGGACAAGGAGCCATGTATACTATGACTTCTGACCAGTTTAGCGAATTGCTGCATCAATTCTCGAATCAAAGAGAGCAGCTCGCCGTAACCTCGCCGCAAATTGTCTACAAACAAGAAGGTAAACGATTTCCTGAACCCGAATTATATCGGGGAAAGAATAGAAAGGAATACCGCGAATTCATTCGAGCTTGCGAGGATTACCTTGAAGCAAAGAGTGGGATCTACGCAACCGAGAAGGAGAAAGTCAAGTATGTAGCAGCTAGGTTGCGGGATAACCCCCAAGCTTCATGGGATCTGGAACGTGAACAGATTGATTGGAGCACGTTCACTTTGAAAGATCTCAAAGATAAACTTTTAGATTGGCTGGAGGCGCCAGAAAATCGTGGATGCACAGCAGCTAGAAGGATGACAGCTCTCCACTTTCGACCAGGCCAATCTATTCCCGATTTCGAAAGGGAATTCATGGAACGTTGGCATGACTTTGAAATGACCCCTATGGAGCAGCAACATCAACAATCTTGGGTCTATCAAGCCTTAGTCAAACTGCCAACTAGAATTCAATATAAAATTCAAGAGCAAGGGGTCCCTGATACCCTTAGAAAACTGTTTTCGATGGCGGCTCGCTACGAGGAAGCGGCTGGCTATCATGAAAGTAGCCGCATCAATCTTTGAGAAACTACACGAGGTGATCGAGAGCACCAAGACCGTGATAAGAGAAAAAGATCAACGGAAGAATATCACCGCGAGTACCCGGCTAAGAAGCGGCGATATAGCCACTTCGAAACAAGACATGAGGTTCGACATAATAATCGCCCCGAGCATAGGGAACAACAAAAACAAGAAGGACGTTGCTTTAATTGCAACCAACAAGGCCATATGGCCAATGCTTGTCCGAAGCGGAAGAACAGCGACCACCCGGCCAAGAAGCCGCGACCCTTCCATGGGAAGACCAATCCTCCTCCTTGTGTCAACTATATTCTAGGCGAAGAAGATAAAGAAATTGAAGAATCTCAACACGAAGACCATACTGAAGTAGAGAGCGACCCTGCTTATCCTGAAAACTCGCAGGGATATAGCAGCGAGTGACTAGCCGGACGTCATACAAAATGTGAACCGATTATAGCTAAATTGAAGTGTGAAAAGTTTCCTCTTTTGAATCGCGTTCTTATTGATTCTGGCGATTTTGTTGAATGCGTTGCGTATAGGAAGCTGCTACAAAGCGGCTGAGAACCACCAAGTTCGCTGCAAAAGTTAAAATTAGCTGATGGTTCAAACACAACTTGTTATGGAGAAGTCCTTCTGACATGCAAATTGGAAGATTCAGAAGGGACTGAAAAGACGTTGAGCAGAGCGTTTAAGGTTATGGATATTTCGTCTTATGATATGTTTTTGGGCCTACCTTGGTTGGCGGAGACAAATCCCATCATTGATTGGACCGCTGCATCTTGACGATATCGCAGCGAGAAACCGGCAAAACTCCGCATTGAAAACCCTCGACGTTTTTCTAAGACCTCTCGCCATGAGGCCATTTACATGCTCACCGCAGAAAAGGAGACCGATGATCCCTTACCTGGTCTCCCCGATTGTTATAAAGACTACGCTGGAGTCTTCTCTCAAGAAGCAGCTAGTAAGCTGCCAGATGGCCGCATTGAGCACCCTATCGACCTGCAAGAAGGCCAAATGCCGCCATGGAAAAAGATATACGCCATGTCAGCTACTGAGCTAGACACCTTAAGAAAATATGTTGAAGATAAACAGCAGCAAGGATGGATCAGACCTTCTACTAGTCCAGCTGGCGCACCGATACTTTTCGTCAAGAAAGCCGATAAATCGCTGCGACTTTGCGTCGACTATAGAGGTTTGAATGCAGTAACCATCAAAAACCGCTATCCCTTACCCCGAATTGATGAACTACTCGATAGGCTAAATGGTGTAAAATGGCTTAGCAAGCTAGATCTACGAGATGCATATCAGCATATTCGAATTCGCCGCGGAGATGAGTGGAAAACCGCCTTCCGCACACGATATGGCCATTTCGAATATACTGTCTTGCCGTTTGGTCTCTGCAATGCACCGGCGACCTTCCAGGCATATATCAACGATGTCATGGGCAACCTACTTGACGATCACGTTATCGTATACCTCGACGACATCCTTATCTTTTCTGAAAGGGAAGAAGAGCATGTTCGCCATGTCACCGAAGTTTTAGAGCGGCTACGTATCCACAAGCTATACGCTAAGCTTTCAAAATGCGAATTCCATAAGAAGGAGGTGAAATTCCTGGGTCACATCGTGGGACGTGATGGAATTCGCCTGGATGAAAGCCGCTTGGAAACGGTGTTTAACTGGCCAGAACCTGGCTCCATACACGATATTCAAATGTTTTTAGGGTTTACTGACTTCTTTAGACGTTTTATCTACAATTACGCAGGAATCACAGCTCCATTGACCGAGCTGCTAAAGAAGCAGAGCAAACCCTTCAAGTTAACGGCGAAAGCGCGGCAAGCTTTCAGCGACCTTAAAAAGGCTTTTGGTTCACCCCCCTTGTTGATTCATTTTGATGAAGACAAAGATATCTTGGTGATTACTGACGCTTCTGGATACGCAATCGCGGCAATCTTGCTACAACCTAGCGGTAAGCAGGAACAAGTTTGCCGGCGAGATTGGCATCCAGTGGCATTTTACTCGCGCAAAATGAACGAAGCAGAATGCCGATACGAAGTACACGATCAAGAGCTTCTAGCAATTATGGAATGCTTCAAGCATTAGCGTCACTACCTAGATGGTAGCAGTCGGCCATTTCGCGTACAGACGGATCACAACAACCTTCGTTACTTTTTTCAGACCAAGACGTTGAATAGCAGGCAAGTAAGATGGGCAGAAACCCTTGCAGCTTATGATTCCACGTTGGAGCATAGACCTGGGGTTCGCAACCCTGCAGACGCTCCATCGCGGCGACCTGACTACAAGCCGTCAGACATGCAGGAACATCGCGTGGGGATGTTACCCACGTTACAAAGAAAGTTGGCGCTAGGAATCGTCAGAAAGGATCCCAATGAAGAACCTGCTGGATCGCGGCAAGATACCAGATCAGTGGCTGAGACAAGCTGTCCGGAAAGCTTGGTCCCAAGAATTATGGTCATAGAGACACAAGAAGATGAGGACGTCTATGGCTCAGTCTCAGGAAGCATGCTTGGCTTGCTCCGCAAGCTCCAGAATGGGGACGCCCGATCTGCTGAGCTGCGTGTGGCTTTAGAAACCCCTGCTGAGTCGGCGACCTATCGGCGAGTAGGCTGGCACCTCTCGGAGGACGATCAGCTACTCATGAATAAGTCAAGAATTTACGTGCCTCGAGACCCTGCAGTTAGGCAGGAATTGCTGAGTAGTCATCATGACAACGTATGGGTTGGCCATAATGGAATCCAAAGAACGTTGGAGCTCCTGCGGCGCAAATATTACTGGGATCGCATGGCAAAAGACGTAGAGGAGTATGTCACCTCCTGCTACGCGTGCAACTTGACGAAACCTCGCCGCCACAATGCGTATGGGCAGCTAGCGAGCTTTGTGGTTTTCTTATGTATATCTATGTATATATTGTTTCACTTTGTTTTGGTTTTGGTTCTCCGTCCGGACCCCGATATCTCTTATATCGGGCCCCGTACGGACCACGCCCGGGCCCCGGACTATATCTATTCCGGACCCCGACCGTGGCACATATATAGCGGATAGTTGACCCTCAGATAGTTCTTTTATTCAACTATTCTGCCCTCAGATCACAGCTTACCCATAGCGACCAGTCCTTGGAGGCATATAGCTATGGACTTTGTTGTCGGATTACCACCCTCACTGCTAGGTAGCAGGGTGCACGACGCTATCTTGACAATAGTTGACCGCTTTTCCAAAATGGTTAAGTATATTCCTGTTACCGAAGACATCAAAGCACCTGAGCTAGCCGACCTTTTTATCAGACACGTCGTAAACCAATTTGGGTGCCCCGAATCCGTTGTTTCCGACCGCGGATCGCTGTTTACTAGCCACTACTGGGCGGAGATGTGTCATCATCTCTCCGTCAAGAGAAATCTTAGTACAGCGTATCATCCACAAACTGATGGGCAAACGGAACGCTTGAACCAAGTTCTCGAACAGTATATACGCTTATATGTGAACTACCGCCAAGACGACTGGGCCCAGCTGCTACCTACCGCCGAGTTCGCGTATAACAACAGTCGCAATGCCTCCACCGGCAAAACCCCTTTTGAACTTATTTTAACCTTCCAACCACATCTACCCATTGGCACCCAACCGGACCCCCCTTTCGATCTCCCCGGAGTCGCAAATGAAATTGGAAAAATCCAAAAGACCCGCGACCAAGCAGTTAAGTCGCTGCAAACAGCCATCGAGACACAAGCTAAGTACTATGATCGAAATCACAAACCTATGGAATTTCAAGTTGGAGACTCCGTTTTATTAAACCGCAAGAATATTAAAACCCTGAGACCTTCATCCAAACTCAATGACCGATATCTAGGAGAATTTAAAATTATTGCAAAACGCGGCAAACAAGCGTATACCTTAAAGCTACCTAGACGCTATGGACGCATCAATCCTACTTTCCATGTTTCCTTGCTTGAACCGGTACGGAAACGCCCCGGCGAGAAACCCGCTACACCGCAGCCAATCCTCGTCGATGAAGAAGAGGAATGGGAAGTAGAAAAAATCCTGAATAAGAAATTCGTCAAGGACGAACCACAATACTATGTCAAATGGGTTGGATTTCCATCTTATGAAAACAGATGGCAAAGTCTTGATGATTTAAAAAACGCTATGGAATTAGTCGAAGAATACGAAGCAAAAGCTTACCCTCCACAAAGGCGAAGTCACCGCAAGAAAGCGGCTTGATATCCGCAAACTAGCTGCAAGCAGCTTAAAAAAGAGGGAGAAAGGAATTGGGTTCGACCTACATTCGATTTCTCGATTTCCTACGTTTGATTTCCTACTACGTTGGATTTTCTACTACGTTGGATTTTCTACTAGTTGAATACGCATTTTGGGACCCGATGACTCAATTTCAATTGAGGATTAAAAACGAGCTTAAAGCTCGCAAAAAGAACAAATCGGCCCGCAACCTAGCGGCGACCTAGAAGCAATAACTCTGCTACTCGTCGTCACCCTCCACAATTAGCCTCTCTGGCTCTTCTTCCTCCTCAACGAAGTCCGCACCTATTCCTTGCGCCCGCAGAAAAAGGGAAAAATTGTTGGCAAGGGCCCGATGAGTACGATCCATTCGCTCCATAAGAGCGACGAAACGGCCGAATTCTGGCAAACCGCCGGCGAGAGAAGGAGCGGCTGCCGCAGCAACGGGGACACGACGTGGGGTGGCCTGCGAGGTCCCTGCCTCGCGAAAGAAAGCATTGATAGCTGAGACCCCTCTCCGAAGACGGGGAAGGATCTCCGAGGTTGGACGACCGCCAGAAGCAAGCTGACGCATCGCCGCAACCTCGTCGCGGAGGGCAGGGGGGACCGCCACGCATGCCTTATCGTGCATACGGCACCGAGAGCATTTGCCGAAGGCGGCAAGAAACGAACAGACAGTAGTGCGATCTTGCACTAAAAATTTAACACACCGCACGCAGGCGGCCATAACGCTGTCGGGGCGCTGCGACCTATCAGCAAGTATCCGGAGATCTTATTCAATAATATACTTACAGAGACAGCAGGAACTGGAACTTCAGCCGGAGTGGCTGAGTAATCGATCTCCAACTATAATCCGTTAACGCCGCTAACTTCCAGCAAAGAATCAGCTACTTACTGGAGAAACGCCGCGAACAGGAGCAGCCAAAGCCACAGAAACACCACCCGGAGTCGCCGGAGCGACAAGAACCTCGGAAAGCTATCACCGCATTAGCTCGCCACTATGTATCAGCAACCCAACGGATACCCACAGGGGACGAAGGCACCACAGGCACCCCAGCAACAGGGGCAGAAACCGCAGCAGGAGCAGTAGGAGCAGCAGGACCTTATCCGATAAAACGCCATTAGCTCACTACTAGCATCCTTGATCCATTATACATACAGAGGCAGAAGCATTCGCCTCAGCGGCAAGACGAGCACGCTTCCTCGCTTGTGCGACGGCGGCGGCACCACGAGCTGGCCTCTTGGGAGGCATCTAGCAGTCGCAGCGTTAGAACCGAATTTCCCCGACGACCCCCTAAGATATTTCCACTTACGATTACGAACCGAGAAGAAACGAGCGAAAAGGAATTCGAATTGAAAGCCTAAGAACACACGCGTTAGCTCATATCAACATGATATCCAAAAAAGAAACGACTTACTATACGATTGATGGGAGCTAGCTGGATCCGCGCTGCTATCTATCAGCAACCCATTTCACCAACCGATCAAGCAAGCAGCAGCCACCTACCTTTCAAATATTCGAATTCGCCAAAGAAGGAAGGAAGAAAGAAGAAAGGAAACGAGCTCCAAAATTTTTATATAGACCCCAACAACACATCGGCTCGATCTGCTTAGAAGCCTCTGATTGGCTACTACTTACGCGATGTGTTCCTGACCACGTGCCTTAGCGGCGGGAACTCCCGCGCTTCTACGCGCACGCGCGTTTCACAACAAAACGCATAAGGAACCCGAGGACATGTTCCTCTAGGAAGGGGGATAATTGTCAGAACCACGCCGCCATCTAGTGGCGACCCTGTGGCGACCTTGTGGCGACCTACCGATGATATCATGGTCCGCCACCGCATAGTTATATAGGGGTCATCGCCTTGTCCACTTACTAGGGGGCAAGCGATTTGTTCTACTATCATCGCAATTTATTGGAATCTATCTTCTCGTTATAATCTACCTACGTATCTAGTCTCTATCTATCGTCCATATAACCTTTACCTAGCCGTTAGCTACCCGCTAGTCATCTATACTCTTGTAGCTCTACGTTATCCGCCGGAGGCGACTAGTTCGTGGCTGAGGCCAACCTAGCCGAAACACAGCTGAGCATCCTTCCACGCAGGATAAAAGAGCCTCCAGAAATCTGTTTTTCGGACATTCGGAAGGCCAAAGCCTTTCCTGAGGAAGTCCTCTGAATGGCGGGAATAAGCACCTGATAACGGGCCAAAGATGCCGACGTCTAGAGGTTGCAACCGATCTGTTGAATGAGGCGGCAGGATAGCGAGGAGAATTCCATTCCGGTCGGTGTAATCAATAAATCTCATGTTAACATGAGACGAATGGCTGTCGAGGATAAGAAGCCGCTTGGTTTGGTTGCCTCTGCTTGTCCCCCAAGGTTTTGCTTTTTCCTTGGAAAACTTATCAAACCGTTCGAGCCACTGCAGTCTGCAGGCCGTACTCTTCGTTGCTCCATCCATTTTCAGAGACACCAAAGAACGCTTGTTGTGTAGCAGGGTCAAAATCGTTAAGCAATGTATCCTGCATGTCCTCTGAAGCACTAGGATAGATCAACGCCAGATCCATGGCAGTTCCGTCAGCACAGATGCATGCCAGCAAGGAGATGAAATCCCTGCACCCATCCTGAAGTGCGCCAAGCATGCGCTTCGATTTTAGTGTCTCAATCATAATGATACGCTTGATCATGATCAGAAGGCCAATCAGAAAGCCTTTCTCATCGAAATTGTAGGTATTCTCAGTTAAAACGCCGTACTTCGTGATCTTTTCTTGGAGCTACCAGCGATGAGCACAATTAGCAATTTAGCACGGAATTACCACTCAATATAAGGAAAACTCTTTGAAATATGTAGAATACCTGATCATAGAACATCTTAAAGAAGTGTGAGTTATCAGCGACCTTTCTATTTTGATCAATGTTGCGTAGGTACAAGCTTTTGGTCTCGTTCTTGTACCGGTCGCAAAAGCGGCTGACCCAGTTGACTCCAATCGGCTCTCCTACCAACTCCTCCACAATATTTCTGACCATGTTCGGCGTGGGAGGTAAGCACCGCTCCGTAAGATTATTTATGTACCCTATCAGCTCTCTCTCTTGCGTGTCTGATAGAATTTTGTGGTACAGGGATGTTGCTGCCTCAAGGTGGTTTGGCTGACATCGAATTTTTGAGCAGTTGCTGTAACATTAGGCACCAATTGCCTATTCAAATCATCTATCGCCATAGCGACAGCTTTTTCGTTGACCATTTTATCGCTGTTGAAAGTTGCAGCGTTGTGAGCTGACGGGGCGGAATTTTCAAGTCGTTGGGTGGAATCAGTTGGTGACCCGTGATCTAACGTATTTCCCTAACAAACGATCCCAACCAGCGAACAAGCACGGTTTTCCCATACATAATGAGCGTTTTCAAGTCTCAATATATCAACCACCACAATCTAAGTAAGGTAGTAGATATGTAATCAATACAGTTCAAAATGTTCTGAGCATATGGAAAAAAATCATCTTTGATCTATTCAGAATTGAGCCCAAGAGAGTACTTGTAATCCGGTAACGCATCATCAAGATTTTACTATGTGTAAATAATCAGATTACGGTCTTAAAATGCCTCAAGCTTGTCTTCCATTGGCTGAATTTACGTGTTGCCAGCAGCAGCATTTGTGCATCCAGCCCTTGGTATTTTGTCATAAAATCAAGCGTGCAGATTAACCAGGTGCCTTCTACTTGCCTTGCAATTTTGGGGAGAAAATATTGAGTATTACAAAAGTTACAATACACGTAATAGGATTACACACATACTAATTTGTATGGGGAAAATCAAACAAATTGCCAACGCATTACGCATCGTTTCCCTGTCAACATTGGGTTTTCTATGTAGTAAATTAGCAAAATACGCTCGAATCGGCGCTGAATTATATAAATTACACCTTGATTATTCATTTAAAGCTTTTACCGTTGAAGCATGGTGGTCTGAATTTCTCCATTTTGTATGGGAAAACCGTGCTCGTTCGCTGGTTGGGATCGTTCGTTAGGGAAATACGTTACGTTACGGAAAACACTGCTCTAGTTAATAATAATACAGGTGGACGTCGACGTTGGCCGAGCCGACGTTGTCCACCAAACTCTCCACCTCGTGCTGCTATCCTTTACAAGGGATGGGCCCATTGATCGGTCTGATTCATTGTGAATACATATGTTGCTGATATCACATTTACCTATCGGTTCTCGCGGAAAATGGATAAACAGCCTCAACATAAATGACGGAGAGATTCGACAATCATCGTGCTGCAGAGACTGGGAATGCGAGGACCCCGGATACACTTGCAAAAGGGCTGTTGTGGGCGGTCGTTTATGAAGGGATCGCTAGGCCCTTATTAAGGCCGCCAGTATCGACTTGAATAAGAATGGACACCAGCTGTTAATGCGGACTGCAGTGCTTCTTGGCTGGAATATTGGTACTGTCTGCCAATGTTCGGTTCAGTACATATGTAAGTCGTTGCCCCAAGGAGTTTCGCAGCTCCGTAGCCTATTGTTCATCCGCACCCGTATCATTTAGCAAATCAAATGATTCAAAGACATAACCCTTTTTTTGCAGTAGATCCAATAGTCCGATAAGCGTGAGGTAGGGCACTCAGCATTAGGTGGCTCTCAACACTACCGTTCCCAGATTCCTTTTTGGGTGGGTTTATGAGTCATTAGTTCACTCTCTTTGTGGTTGCGTACTTTATAGCCGAGTTGGCCATCCAGGGAAGACCGATGTCACACATCTCAACGCTTGCACCTAGCCTGCGCACCTTCTTATCAGATAATATCAAAGTGACAGACTTGACAGCCTCAAAATATTTCTCCAGAAATATTTGTGGCACTATGTCACTCTCGAACAACTTCCGTAATCTATAACTCAGAAATCTCAGAGTATGGAGGGTCTCCTGGTTTGTCCTTCCGGAGTGGATGAAGGTTTCATCGCCTCTCGCCGATTTGATGTTTGCAAGTCGCTGGCATGACATGATGATTTCCTTGAGTTAAGAACGTCAATTCACTCAAGGTAACTGGCGGAAACGGGCCGCATTAGTCAATGCATGGCAAGTGTGCTAGTGCACTTGAGAGAAATGGTCCCTGTCTCAACTGTCGACATAACAACAACCACCCCATTGTTCCAATTAGACACTTCCGCATGTCTTCTCCAGCAGAGACTACACCAGAAGTGCTCTTTATGATCGCAATTCTCATCGTGCGGTTGCGCAACCGAGGGAACCCTGAGGACGTATCTTGGAGAGAGTCGATGACACACGGTGCTCTGCCACTGCCATCGTTGGGTTTTCATCCCTCAGGCCTCACTTTTTGTTAATTCAGCATCCCAACAAGGCATGAAGGGTGCTCAAATCCGGGTCCTGCACACGTTGTTCGAGGAACATGGCCGGATGATCGTACCGGAGTTCCATGTGCAGGATGCGACCCCCAAAGGTATCACTGAGAATTTGTCGACGTATATCATATGGAAACCATAGGAGAAGTCACTATTGATTGTAGCGGCTGTTGTGGCATCGAGGCGAAGGTGTCAGGGCACAGGTACGGCGAGGACTGGCGGAAAGGTCGGCTGGGCCCTGAACATTTTGTCAATCCATCTGGACAGATCGTGAGGCATTGTGTCACAGGAGAGGTGCGTTTTGCATCCTGCTCCAACGTAGGGTTGAGGAACAGAATATGCCCGGCTAAGGCGCACCATTTTGCGATGAACAGCCATGGTGGTAGCTTGCCCTGTAGTTGCCGTCCGCCCACTCGAGTGTTGTCTCACGTCCCGCATCATCTCAGGCCGTCCCTACACCCCACTATCCTGCACTGACGCCAGACACCCACCTCCAGCGACGTCGAATTCCTCTCCTCTCATCATCGCATCAGCAGAAGACCTCATGGATGACGGCTCACTTGCATATAACACTGCAAACCATCCCTGAAGACTGCTCGTGTCCTGTGCAGTCATGATCGCCACTCTTGGTCGCATCAGCCGCAGGAATGGAAGCGATCGGCCCTTCCGTGTTCTGTGCTACCGACGTCGACTTGAAGCTTCTCACGACGGAAGCTTGAACGAGATGCAGATTCACTCTCCCAACCCGCTTCAAAGCCCTCGACTGAACAGTCTGTCGTTGATGGAAGCACTGATCTGATTTCTATACGAGTGTGCAGAGCATCTTCAGTTCCATTATATCTCCCACTCCACTTCGCCCCGTCATCCACCGCAGATGTGGCCAATGAGCCCATCTGACAGCGGATTTGCGAGCAATCTCTAAATCTCTGCTCTATATCGTTCTGAAAAGTCAGATCCATATCCACGGGGATCCACGCTTCAAAGTTAGTGCATCTCTGCGCCAAACCCTACAGACGGATATCGGATTGTATCCCTTTTTTTTTTTTTTTCCACCTCAGAAGTCGCGTCCGTGGAACTTTCACCTGGAACATACGAAGTAGATCTGTGGCCTCAGCTCGTCCTCCACGAACCAGCATCGTTTCTCATGTCAATTGTATCGGAGCCAGTCTGTCGAATTTTCCCAGTGCAAAAGATTCACCAAGTTCCACTTGAACCGAACGCAACTTGTGTATATCAGCAACCATGTCGTTTTTGGTGAACCCTTTCAGAAAGAATGACTTGCCAGAGCGCCCGGAGGTTTTGATTCCTCTAGCCGAAGAGCATAACGTGCAATCGCAAACTGAGATTGAAGAAAAGCAGCCTGATGCTAGTGCAGCGGAACGGGGGTCAGCCCAAATATCACAGGCTTCTACAGCCTTGACTTTGGAGGCGCTGAGGGCAGAGGTCGAAGGCAACGTGGATGCATTGGATCATGATACAGCATATGATCGTACGTTTTTTCATGCTCTGTTTCGGCTCCTGGAATATCAACGCCAATTTAGCCCAAAGCCTAGCTTTTGCAATAGTATATCTTAAGAAAACTGATCTAACATTTTGAATCCAGGGAAATCTAGAGTCATTAATCAGGCTATACAAGATATTGGAATGGGCCGGTATCAATGGGAGCTGTTTGTTTTGTGTGGATTCGGCTGGACTGCAGACAAGTGAGTAACCCAGCAGGTTCAGCGGGGATCCGTTGGTAGGCAAGTTACGTTCAACGTTTGTGATTGCTGATGACATATATTTTGCTTCTATGTAGTCTCTGGTTGCAAGTACGTATCGCATAGAGCATTGCTATCAAAATACCTTTCTCTAACGGCTTCAATTGTAGGGTGTTGCTCTTATCCTCCCTCCACTCGGCCTGGAATTCGGTATCACTGAATCACATGTGCGATTTACGACCTGCTCGCTGTTCATCGGATTATGTCTCGGTGCAGCTTTCTGGGGAACTGCTTCAGATATCATTGGTCGCCGTCTGGCTTTCAACCTGACTCTCTTCCTTTGTAGCGTCTTTGGCCTTGCTGCTGCTGGTGGTCCGACTTGGGTCGGGTGAGTGAATCTGATGCAGTTTCAAAGCGTCTTATATCTGTTTTGCGGATGCTAATGGCTGTATTCGTTCAGTGTCTGCGCCTTGCTTGCCTGTCTAGGTGTGGGAGTGGGAGGAAATCTGCCTGTTGACGGTGCTTTGTTTCTGGAGTTTTTGCCCTTTGCCTCGGGAAATCTCTTGACCATGCTTAGTATCTGGTGGCCCATTGGGCAACTCATTTGCAGGTATGATTTTCAAGCAAAATAATACTTTGCAAGAGCTATCTTTTTAACATGAGTCTAGTCTTGTGGCGTGGGGTTTCATCCCTAAGTACTCCTGTGGGCCCGGCCAACCATGCCGGAAGGAAGACAATATGGGCTGGAGATATCTCACCATTACTCTCGGAGCGATCACCCTTATTATGTTCATTTGCCGGTTCTTCCTGTTTCACCTCTACGAGTCACCAAAATTTCTACTTTCGCGTGGTCGACAGACCGAAGCTGTTGCGACTGTGCATGCAATTGCCCACAAAAATAAAGCGAAGACTTGGCTGACGGTCGATATTCTCAATGAGATTGGTGGCAATCCAGAAGAAGAACCTGAGGCTCAGAAGTTGACGACGGTCGATGTCATCAAGAGACAACTCACGACATTCTCTGGCGATAGAATCGCTCCGTTGTTTGCAACCAAGCGGCTGGCAATTACCAGTATGTTCCTCTAGTATATGGTTCCCTAGAGCTATGTTTAATCACTCTTTAGCTATTTTGTTGTGGTTCTGTTGGGCTACCATTGGGATGGCCTATCCCTTGTTCAATGCATTCCTCCCTCAGTACTTCGGGAACCAGGCTGCAACTCCTACGAATATCGGTGAGTTCATATCCCCGCAATCTTCGATATCATGACCTAGGAGCTAATTATTTCTGTCAGTCTATCGCAACTACGCAATCACCTCCATCGTTGGCGTGCCAGGCTCCGTTCTGGCGTGCTTTACCGTCGACCTTCCTTATATTGGCCGTAGGGGCACCATGGCCATCTCCACTTGTCTCACAGGAATTATCCTCTTCTGCTTCACCATCTCCCAAAACCCCAACGCGCAACTGGTCTGCAGCTGCCTCGAGGCGTTTTTCCAAAACATCATGTATGGCGTGCTGTTCGCGTACACCCCCGAGGTGTTCCCTGCGCCGAACCGCGGTACGGGTACGGGCATCGCAAGCTGTTTGAATCGAATTTGTGGTGTGATGGCACCAATTGTGGCGATTTACGCAGGTGATAGTAATCCGAATGCACCAGTGTATGCGAGTGGTGGACTGTTCTTGGCAGCGTTTGTTGCGATGTGTTTGCTGCCAATTGAGACGAGAGGAAAACAGACGCTGTAGGTGTACATACGTACTACTGTACAGTATATGCAAAACCCCGTGTTTGCTTGCTGAGTTGCGTGATATACGAGCGGCTGGATTCACGCCCTTTTTTAGAGCCTTGAACCAGGACGGTTCATACATGACAATGGGCTAAGAGACCTCTTTTCTGGTTCCCCTGCTGCTTTTGCTTTAAGGGATACCCCTCGAGCTTTGGGTAGGTACTGTGGTAAGAGGTCGGTACGCCCTTGATAGTAAGGTCATGTCTAGAAATTATGACATAATTATGGTACGTGCAGCCACAGGAGAATGAAAATGAAAATGAATGGCAGGCCTGGCGGGAAACTGGGAACAGACGGTGACATTCATTTGTTGCTTGACCCCACCCATACTCACAAAGTATACAGAATACTATATAGACGGGCGACAGAAATGCAAGATATGCTAGAAGCGTTGAATCTTGGATTTTTGTCTTTTGTTTCTGTTCTTGTCGATTCTGAAGTTGTCAGTGGGAAAACTGGGAAGTTGGACCCTGGTTTGAGCCAGGAAAATCCACCAGAGGTTGAACGCTCGATTCAGACCCGAACATTATTGAATGAATGAAAACCTTACAAACGACGAACCCAGATTCTAGGTCTGACAAAGTGTCTTGGTGATGCTGTTTATATGGTAATTTCAGAAGTTCACGGTGATTACTAGTACTGATTGTCATGGCAAGGGCCTACATACACACATACATAGGTGCTAAAGGGCCAGGAAATCTCATTTACGGGAACGGATTGATATAATAGAATACTTGCAGAGCGCAAGCATGGGCTTGACAAGACCTTAAGACGGCAGCCTGCCAAGCTTGAAAGATGTCTTGGGATGAGAAGACAGCGGGTTTTGGTTTCGAGAGTAGTTCTGCATTGAACGGATGGAGAGTAGGAAGAGGGGCGTATGGTCAAGCCTTTCGAGGTTGGTATTACTTCAGTACAAAAGGTCAAAGCTGCATGAGATGAAATGAAGTGAAGAATGATGGAAATAATAAACAATTGATGAAACCCTTGAAATGGTATATACAACCCAACACGCGCCCAAACGGCACCAAATGCAAAATGAAAAGGAACACGCACGCAAAGAAAAGAAGGGAGACGAGGGATGGTTATCGTACCAAGGGCCAGCTTGCACCATTTAAAAAAAAGCCATGAGCAGTGAACCTGTGAAGATGAAGACTCAAAAAAGTAATAAAGTAGTAATATTGATGTTGACTCCGTAGGGGCAAAAAATAAAAACTCAAGAGTCCGTTCTTTCTTTCTTTCTTTCTTTCTTTACTTCCTCGTTCTAGACAGCTTGCCCTTCTAGTCGCCGTCCTCTCCTCTCCAGCAACGTCGCATTGTCCAGACTCAACTCGAACGGCTGATTAGCCGACCTAGCTGCATTCTCTCGCGCTGCGGCAGCCACGGCCGCACTGTGCTGCCCGTAACCGCCTGCTTGCTGATAGTTATGCTGTCGACCACGTTGCTGTTGCTGCTGCTGCTGCTGCGGTTGATGATGATGCCGTGCACCACCGCCTGCGGCCGCCGTGTGTCTCGCCTGTGCCGCAGCACTGGGTTGCGAGGAGCCCAAGTTCGTTGCACGCATTTTCGACTCCATCCCCGCGACATCAGCAGCGTCTGTGCGACGTACTTTCGATTGCACGGCCGCCGTGACTCCTGAATAGTCGGGTTGGTCGTAATAGATCATCTCCTCGTCCTGATCAAATTCATCGTCGTAGTTCTCCGTAACGGGATTGAGGCCCCCACGGTAGCCTTGGTGGAAGTTCTTGCGTCGCTTGGCTTCTTCTTCCTGTCTGTGGACGGCGTAGCCGACGTCGAAGACTTCGCGAAGATTGATTGCGCCGGGAGAGCGGAAATCGAGTCTTCGATCAAGGGCGAAGGGAGTCTCGAATTGATGTGCTAGAGGGGTCGCTAATGGTGGTGCATCGGCTGCAGCATGCGTCTGTTCGTTTGTCTGGCGGATCCATGGATGGTTGAGGAATTCGCGGATAGTGTAGCGCTTGTCGGGATCGACCGTTAGAAGATGTGAAACTAAATCTTGTGCAGACTTTGATATGTCATCCCACCAAGGTGATAAAAAGGTATACTGGCCACGCGCGACCTTTTCGGTTAAGATTTGAATGCTCTCGTCGTAAAAAGGGGGGAATCCGCAGAGAAGAGTATAAAGGACACAACCTAAAGCCCACATATCGACGCTTTTTGAATACTTTTCGTCCTTTACGATCTCTGGTGCCGTGTAACCGACCGTACCGCATGGCGTCATTGTTTCGCTGTCCCATATCACTTTGGACAGGCCAAAATCGGCAACCTTGATTACACCAATACCACCTGAGCCGACACCGGGTATGAACTCTCCTTCATCGACTTTGTCCTCTTCACCAGGAGCAGGTGGCTTCGGGTTCTTGTTGGGAATAAAAGGGGCAGGGTAAAACAAGAGGTTCTCTGGTTTGATGTCACTAATAGTAGGGTTCACAGATCAGTAGAGTGGTTTTATAGCTGTATCTGAATTGAACTTACCGGTGTACAACCCCTGACGTTTCGTGCAGATACTCTATCGCTTTTGCAACCTGGAAAATGACGTGACGACTTAGATTTTCGCTGAAGTAAGTCAAACGTACGATCTGGTGGAACAGCTCGCCGCCTGGGCATAGTTCGAGAACGATATAGTAAAACTGTCGACTTTCAGAGAACTCGATCAACTTGACAATATTCGGGTGATCAAGTTGACGCATTATTTGGACTTCTTTGAGGATGTTGGCTCGCTACAATGCAATGAGATGGTCAGCGAGCTGAGCGGTTAGAAAGAGCTGACTCCCTGGTATCGCAGTAGCAAAATTGGCAAAGGACCCAAAAGCCAACCCCCCCCAAAGGTAGGTATTGAGTGGCTCACCTCTACAACGTGAGGTTTCTTTTTAAGGTCCGGATGAAGATGGGAATCGCCCTAGAGATGGAGCGCCCGGTTATGTTGGCGCGCGTTGAAAAAATAAAAAACAATACCAGTGCGACGGGAAGAAGAGAAACGGCGTGAGGAAGAGAGCTTGGGTATGATGTGACGCAGAAAGAGAGACAGTTGCAAAAGCAGTTCAGAGGGGTTGATAGCGTACCTGTTTGGAGCTCATCTCGAATTTGCGAACCACTTTGATGGCCACTTCGCCATACTTTCCTGTGCTGTCGCGCGCACGATAGACATTGCTGAAAGCGCCATCACCCATCTTCTCTCGCAGAATCCATCGCTCCAAGCCTGGATAGGAGGGTAGTGTTGATTTACTCATCTTCTCCTCAGCGACAATCTGTTCGATCTCCTGTTCATGGTTGCGGGTAGAAGATGATTGCTGCTGGTGTTTCTGGTCATACTGTGCCTGCGCGGGCTTGTGATCCACGACGCCAAAGCCACCATGCTGCTGTTGCGATTGAGGTTGAGGTTGTTTCTGACGCTCCACGTGGATGGCCGTGACATTGGTGGTCGGCTCGCCATGTGGGGTAGACACGCGGGCCTGCTTCCCGTGACGGATGAAGTTTTTTAGATTCTGTATGGTACTCATTTTTGCGACGTTTAGTGCGACACTATCATGGACGAAGGGAGAGAAAGGGAGTCGAGAATCGACGTTGGAGTTGTGAGGATGAGGACGGGTCTCAGTTGAGTGATGGTGGTGGTGGTGGTGGTCAGAGTTGGAATTGGGATCAAACGAGGTATGACGACACACGGAGGGAGTGGACCTGACGATGGAGACTGTCTGCGATGAGCTGCTCTGTCAGCGCCCTTGCTATTGAAGAGTACAAAGAGATCGAGCAGCAGAGCAGAGAGAGAGAGAGAGAGCAGAGATACTCACCAGCGACGACGAAGACAGCCTTTGTCAACGGTGCGAAAGAAATCGAGGGATGGGCAGAAGAAAGAGAGAGAGTTCAGGTCGGCGTCCACAGCAAACACAGTGGTGAAAGCGATGCCTTTTTCCCCTCTTCTGAAGTGGATTGAAAGCGGGAAGAATCAAGAAATTTTCAAGCTGGCTCTGGGTTCATCCTCGAAGTACTTTGTGCAGCGAAAGCATATGGGCCGATACATCACCACACGAGGGGCCACGGCGGTGATGACGATGAGTAACTCAACCCTCTTTTCGCTGAGTCAGGGGCGCCGGCCAGGATGATGTGATGCCCCACCAGCTACAGGCGATTTCTTTCATTAATAATTCTCTTGAGCTCGTCTTCGTCTTCTACTGTAGATGCGATTGAGTATCTCCCTCTGACATCAGAGCATGTTCAGCTGCTGAAACGCCATTTGCCTGCCAAGGCCTCAGTTGCTCGTCACGCAAAGCTGCAGCGGGCACAGCAAGCCAACGAACTCTGCGAAACAACATCATGACCAGCGCCGATGACGCAGTCGTATCTCGACCAGGGCGGCAAATCCAACTCGGCACAGCCAGTCGACACCCTAGTCAAGTCATAATACCGCATGCAAGACGTCCAGCTTGTCTGCACATAATTATCAGACGGGGACAGGCCAGGCCGGGGTTATTTCGGTCTCAGTCATAATCAGAAATCAAAAAGTTGCATCCCAAAAGGATCGATATTGATTCATAGCCCAAGACCACAATACCCGACCACACAGCCAGATGGCTTTCCACCCCGCTGCATCGGGCTAAGCATCGTCCCGCCGTTGAGAGTATCACCGGGCCCGCGGAGATGTACCACAGAGGAGAGGAAAAAACTTGGAGCGCAGCTGACCAGCGATGTCATCGAGCCAAGACTCGTCGCGAAAGAGCGGAACAGTGGAGCGACCAGTCACCCCGCCCCCGCTATTGGCCCGGGGGTCGGCGGACGGGCATAAAGTGTCCTCCGCCATTGCATGTGCTTCTCAGAATCACCGGATCTGTCGGTGTATACTGCTCTGAAGGGGCTATGCAGGTCCCAAGTTGCAACGTGGCAGCGTGAAGGGAAGACAGACTCTGTTCAGGACGCATCCCTGATGAAACAGTTCAACTTCCTGAAACACCATTCATCGAGTGTTATCCTGTCGCCTTGACCGAGCATTCAATCATGGTTGCCAATTATCAGATCGTAAGGGCAAGGCTGAATGTGGGCAAATCGACTAGGAAACATGAACTGCCGTGGTATGCCCAAAATAATGCGGACTGAAAAGGAGTAAATCTACTCGGCCACCAGGGGCTTAACTACGGAGTACATCGTAGCCCAATTAAGTTATCTTCGCGAGTCTTGTTCAGCTATGTACCTAGTTACTCTTGTCGCACTGGTAAACACTTCCCCGGTCTGGGCCCATGGTTGAGCGCCAGGAACAAATTCTCCCCAAGAATGTTAATTAACCTGTAGGATTGTTGCCTTTGGGATGCTGTGTTCGTGTAAACGACTACGAAGAATCGTGATGCTGTGATTTGCTCCCGGTCCGTCCATGGCCATTTGCCGGTGTCGCGCCCTGACACGCTTTGAGGCCAATCACGAGCCAAATCTGCCCACTCCAGACGATATTGCAGAGAGACATCTCAATCTCTCCACATCGTCAACTTGCAACTTGCATCTGGCTTCGCTCCCTTTGCCTTTTTCTGCATTTTCTCACGGAGTATAGCCCTTTTATTCGTTTAATTATCCTTCTCCTCCATTTTGTAAATTAACCAAGCGTCTATTTGTCGTCTGTTCCGTGGGCACCGCTCCCAAATCACGACTTCAGGGTCGCCAGTTATCTAACCGAATATCAGAACATAGCTTGGAGCACCGATCCTCTACCTTACCCTCCCTCCGTCATAAGCCTTTCCGTGGGCCTCGCCACTTTGCCTTAGCTCACCCGCCTGGTGTATCCTCTACGAATGCCTTCTTACGCGTCGCCGACGTGACATAGGCTGAGGGAATCAATCAGTCGTTCCTAGCTCACGTTTCGTTGCTCGCACACGTTACCTTTGTGCGATATCCGTCTCTCCCTATACGATTCTGAAATCCGACCATTACACCTTTCCTGAAACTCACGCAAGGCCACGTCGTGTATCCTGAGTGCGAGACGGTTTGCCATATCCGACACCCTGAGAAATCGGTGAACTCAAAGTCGAGGCGTGGATGAGTCCTGCTGTCAGACTCGTCCGTAACGGGATGCCCTGTTTGGCATATATCGAACACACTCTTTAGTCGAGTGCCATGTTCCTAGTTTTTCCACCTCTCGAAATATCGCTACAGTTTTTGAAACCGCGATTTTCGCAGCCACGCCCCTTGCACCTGGCGCGTCATTGCCGGTCTAGCTGAAAGGGTATGTGCTGGGCATAATGCCAGCAAAAGCTTTGATTGAAAGCGATGGTCATGCGAGGCTCCCCGAAAAAGCGCACTTGAATTCCAATCAGGCGCGTTCACGAACGAGAGATGAAGTTGAACGTCCTCTGCATGTCGATGGCAGTGGACATGGGTCTGAGAACACTCTACTTAATGGATTCGCCTTTTCCGGATCCGCCCCAGCTCTGCCGTTGACGCCCCCTTCGTTATCGATGGAGTCGAAACAGCAGTCACCACCAACTTTGGTCATTGACAGTTCACAACTTCAAAGCACCAATGGAACCGCGAATACAGCGCCAACGCGTCAGACGAACATCTTAACTCCAGATATCACGCCTCCGCGATCCTTACTGCAGGGACTCAAACGACCAGCCCAGCATCGCAACTTCCCATCCATGTCATCCAGAGCCGAATCTTTCAAGACCGCGCGTGAAGTATTTTCTTCGGACGATGAAGCCAATAATACTCCCGAGCCGGCTGCTTTGTATTCAACGAGACCGCTGCAACCTCGCTTTCCGCAAACAGGCCATGGGGTTAACGAAGCTTCGAGTTCCCCAGAACGTACTCCAAAGGCTCGGAATTCGAAGAAACCTGCAGAATTCTACCAGGACAGCCCATCAGATAGGCGCTGGAGGGCAAATGGGACTGAATCAATCAAATTACCAAAAGTTAGGGCCAAGAGGGAATACAAATCCGTCGTGAAAAGCGACGAGGCATCTTGGCAGAATGGAGAAGCGGGCTCTCGGCTCAATCGCGAAAGATCTTTGCGTGAACGAGAAAGAGAATCAAAGCATGCCACCAACGAAGCGACTGCTGAAGGAACTGGAAAGGATATTGGCTTGTTCCCCGAAGGGGACCGTGATCGACATTCTTGTCGCCTTTCCGGAGTCTCCGCCAACTCGACGATCGAGGCGTATATCATCGATTCTCCTCCGCGAAAGAAGCCAACTCTACGTCATGTTGAGAAGGCTGAATCCCTACGCTCAATAAGCTCGCATATTCCCCATTCACATCGCGATACCTCAGTGTCGGGGACTTCGGATCAAAGGGGCCGTCTGGTTCGCAAGAATGCACGGATAACTAATGGAGATCGCTGGAGTATTGCGTCTGACACTCTGTCGTTGATTTCCACGACTACCTATTCGAGACCTAAACCACCGAAAGAAATCATTCCCGTTGTTATCGTTCCTCAGCGGCGGTCTTCTTTGAGATCTTCAAGCTGTGGTAGCAGAGATCATTCACAAACTCGTTCCATGATCGAAAGCCGTAGACCCACCACTGCACTTAATGGTGGGAGTGCCTTTCAGTCATACGACCTCCCCAAACGGCGACGTACCGTGTCGGAAGCTCAGCCTTATTCACGGAAATCAAGCGATACTACCAGGCGCACTCCAGCATCCCGACCTAGGATTCCGACAAGAAGATCGTCATTGTCAGCCCCAACGAGCAGAAATCCATCTCGCACAGCCTCGCTTACTTCAGATAACCTACAGCGGTACCAGGCTGCGCAAGAAGCGGAATATGCTCGTAATGAGAAGACTCAAGGCATGGTCCAAGAGGGCATCAAGACTGCTGGGTCGCTCACGACTAAAACTGAACGACCTGTATCCAACAACGTTACTGCCCAAGATAATCAGGTCCGTTTTTCTGCAGAACCTTATCTCAACGACTCTTTATTACAGCCCCCTTCTTTGCCAAAAACGCCTTTTCAGTCGTCAATCCAGTCGCTATCGCCCGGTCCCATTGAGATTTCAGAGGCCCGCGCTGTACCCTTCTTTGCCCATAACAATAAATCATTACTAGTGGTGGAGCAGTATCCTCAGGCCGAGTCTCGCGCCGTGCAAAGGCTACGTACCTCTTTCACGGACTTAGAGGTCACTCTGGCCGACCCCCATACGCCTGATATGAATTTCCAAGCCAAAGCCTCTCTTGATTCACCGCTTCGAAATCCTAGGCCACCGCCCAGACCTCCGGTTTTCAAAGTCACCCCTCCAACCGCGTTTGAAAGAAATAACAATCTGCCGTCAAACAGTACAGAAAGTAGCAACGGGCTGGTACGCCGCTGGGATTCCCTGCGACGTAGTTTCAATTCCAAACGCATTGTAGGGGCCAGGGAGCCTGGTTCCGTACACAAATTTCGAAACCGCAAGGCCGGCAAGGAGATTGACAGTGAACTCCATCCATTCTGGCGACCACGAGGATTCTGGGAGGATTTTAGAGATTGGGACATTGACGGCGAGCCTATCCAGCGACGGCCTACACCAATGAACACGCGCGAGCCCAGCGACGCCTATATTGGAAACTCCCTCGGCATACCCCAAAAACGGATCTTCCAAGGCCCTCTCACTCTTCTCCAACGCGTCTCGAATCGAACGCGACTACGAGCGCCGCGCCGTAAAAATGCCAGCCATACCAGCGTCATCAGCGCCACTCTGTCGCTCTCTGGTAGACGAGGCGGGAGCCATATGCTATCGCATTTTCTTTCATTTCGAGAAATGCAGGCGTGGATTGCTCGTACTCGACGTCGGAGGGAGCGGGAGAAGCTTGAGGCGAAGCGAAATAGGCTGCGACATATGATTGGCGAAAGGGTGACGGTGGATCCCAACTCGGTGGCTGCTAAACATCATCCTCCGCCTACTACGTCGGCGTTTGATAGTTGAGATTTGTTCTTCTCCTTTTCCTCCTGTGTTTTTTCTTCCGTTTTTTTTTCAGTCGAAGTTGTGTCTTGTTGTTTGTCTGTTTATGACCCTAATGATCTACGATGTCATGACCATTTACGTATGATGTTATGTTGCACGTTTTGTTTGTCATTTGCCTCTGCTTCTCCTGCGCTACACCTGCGTTTGGCTTGTTGCGTCTTCGCCTATTTTGAGCACAAGAGCTAGTGGACGGTTCTTAATTGTTATGATACGACTGATGTTTATGAGATTCTTTACACGAGACGGGGGGCGGAGTTCTGCTTTACTGTTTGCAAATAACTACACCTTTTGATTTCTGCATGTTCATTTTGTGCTGCTAAGGTCCAATTTTTTTCTGCGTGTGTCCAGTACGTCAACCTGTACGAGATGGTTGGGCTTGAAATAGAAATTGATATGAGCCCTGAGGCTGCATTTGATACGCTGTTGCACTTTTGCAGGAGATTAAAGGCAAACTATCCAAAGGTTGCCCAGATGCAAACACAATGGATTAAGGTTGTTCCAGCTTGGCTGGATATCACGTGCCAAGTTAACTTGGACATCACTTTAGCATTGGAGGAACAATATCCCGTTAATGATCATGCCGTTCTTTGAGAGGTATCTTTCTCATTCAAATTGTTGAGCTTCATCATATATAGCCTAACTATTGATACTATTCACAGGGACGAATACGATGCGCCGTCCGTACACTACTCATACTTCTCATTTAGAGAGTGGTAAAGGCAAGCTCGTACACCCAGCCGATGATCATCTTTCCGTGCTGCTCGGCGTGGTTGAAGTTGATGTTGGCGATGACATCGTTTGGAGTGTGGATGCTGGGGTTGTCGTGGTCGAGGTCAGCTTCATACACGAATGAGGATGGGAAGCCGTTTCGGGTGGCGGAGGCGTGGTCGGAGCAGCCGTAACCGCAGCTGGTGTTTACGAAGGTGATGTCGGTGTACTGTTTATATTCATATTGTCAGTGCACAAGGAACTCCTAACCCCAACGGGGCAAAAGCAGCAATTGTTATGATTGAGGCTTACCCCTCCAATGACAAGTCTGGTGTATGCGTTGAGTTCAGCGTTGGTGTTGTCTGTGACCAGGCCCATGGCCTCGGGCAATCCGGCGCTTTCCCGACGTCGGGTGTATCCGGTCATGTCCTGGTTCAACATGGCCTTGACGGGCTTGTTCTCGGTTCGGTATCTGCGGAAGATGTCCTGCGAGCCGAGCAATCCAGCCTCCTCGCCGGCATACCAGTGGAATTCAATGGTGTTATCGGCTTGGCCCTGAACGATGTTTGAAGAGGACAAGAGAGCACCAAGAGCCTCAAGGATGGTAACGGAACCGCTGCCGTTGTCGTCGGCTCCGGGAGCACGGCCGGTAGTGGGCGATCGTGAGTTCACGCTGTCCTGGTGAGCACCAACAACGATGGTGTTCTTGCTCTTTCCGGGGATGGTGGCGATGATGCTGGGCTGTTGGAAAGAATGCGTGAACTTTCTAACAGTGGCTCCTCTTTGTGCGGCCCCGGAGCTTCTGAGGAGCGCATTGACTTGCTCGAACATCCAGTTTGCAGACTCGACGCCAGTCGGCGATCGGTAGTATCGGTTGTTGAAAGAGGAAAATTTCTCAAGGTTCTTCTTCATGTTATCCTTGGAGAGTTTGCTTGCTAGCGGTTTTGCCTCTTGCAAATATCGCAATCGGTTGGGGAAAGCCGCAATAACTTGTTCGCTGATCTGAAAATCTGACTCAGGCTCGTCTGTGATGTCGAAGAAATCGATACCTTGCTTCAAGCAATATTGTTATCAGCTCAATTATACCCTGCTAGCACATGACCTCTAGGGTATTCGCTGATGTGTCGGGCACAAAGTATTTTGGACAATGCGCGTACCGCTTTCAGCTCAAACTTCTCAGCCTCCGTAACCCATTGTGTTTCTCCTGGCGCAGTTTCGACGAGGAATTTCTCCGCGCTGTCAATTGGCTTGGCCCAGACCGAGGGGGTGGCTAAAGCGCTAAGCGCCAGGATAGCGAGGCCCTTCATGGTTGAGAATGGATTTCCTAAAGTTTTGAGGAATTCGAAATGAGGACAGGCACCTGAGTCAAGAAACTTCCAAGGACTGAGACGACAAGGAGATTTTCTTGACTATCCGGGGTGCTGAAGACTTTATATACGTTCTTGGGGTGTCTTCCCACGGCTTCCACAGACATCGGTTCAGCGGGTACAGGATGTAACACCCGTCACATACGATGGTCCAATGTGAATAATGCTAATTAGAAATGGTACGTTGAAGACCGCTGTTATCCGCAAACCCCCCAAATCATATTAATCAATCCTCGCATAATGAAGAAGATGCGTTGGGCATGAGTGCCACCAAAGGGAACAACGTCGTATGGAGTCCATACCAGACCGCCAGCCCCGAAAAGCACGGGGACAGTTGAAAGAACAGGGTCCGTTACCGGAATCGGCACGGAGTGGCATGGGTCACTCTGCGTATAGGGTTACGAGGAAATCAGTTTGCACAATTTCTCCGAGGTCTGCTGGTCAGAAACGCATTCAAGCGATAATTCGCCGGATGGCGTGAATACTTCAGGAAATATTCATTTTGAGGGTCTAATGCAGAGCTTTCATGTCCACGAACGGTTTGTCATGATAAGTTTTGGAAAATTGCTTGTCGTCCTTGGTGGTAGGGGTCAATATAAAAGTGATGCATGCACCGAAGATCTAGTTCGTGTCTTCGATGTGGATGACAGGTACTGTACACTAGCTCAGCCAGCAACATGGTTCACAATCTTGGGACCCTGGCACATGGTATGATGGCCTTTGTAGATCGTTGCTTGCAGAACGGCTGGATGCGGGGAGAATGACAGGGATATACATATACAACGTCTCACGATCGTACTGTTTGTCGGGACGGCTTCCCAGCGCCTGTTTCCCCGCCTTTCCGATTGTTCAAATCTCGGTGCTCGGTATGGCCAACCAACAGGACGATCGGGACAGGATTTAAGATTCTGACTTGGCATGTTTATTTGATTCTTCTAGAAGTTGTCCGGCTGATACCCCACATATTGTTTTCATACAAAACCTATACAACCTCCGCAAAACACGTTGAATGTCGTGGAGGCCTCCTTTGGCCATAAGCTTGAAAAATAATCGGAGATAGCTCTTGCTTGACTCTTAACTAGCTGTTCATAACCAGAGCAGGTCATGGAGCGGGTCTTTGGTGCGCTTTTCGGCCATCACCATGGTTGAGAAGAGGGCAGAAACGGGAAGTTTGTTTAGCGAGGCAGGAGGCAGATTTGAGGGTGTCAAATTCGTCTAACTTCGGGGCGCAGAGCTGCGATGGAACCTCGTCCTGGTTTGGGCGGCGCCTGATGCTTTGTCCGGTTAGAGCATCAAAGGGCGGGTGATCTGCACTGCCTTAACGCAACCTGGAGACTAAGATCTCCTACAATCTCTTTTGATAAATCATTAATGTACATACAGTACATACACGCAGTACATACTTGAAAAGAGGCATAGAGAACGCGGAGAGGATGTTGCTCGAAATTGCACGGCTCTATATCGGATGTGGAATCGAGCTCCATCTAAACCGTGCGGAGTACTTTCAATTTCTTTCCGGGATACTCCTCTTCCGTGGTTACATTCAGATACCCGTGATTGGTTTAGTTTGCAAAGCCGCCAGGGGTATGAGGCGTGGTGTGTTCATCATAAACCAAATTCTTTTTCTCAAGGCCGAGTCCTGGTCACGGCACGTGGAGATCTTGAGCCGACAATTTACTCCGTATATTATTGAAGGTGATGGAAGACCTTTCTCTTTGACCACCCAGGAATCCGTCTTGACAACCAAAAGTCGGACTCGGTGTATTTAACCTGGCCATAATCTGGTTAGGTCCCCGGAGCAGCCTGGCCGACAACGAATGATGTTCCGAGATTCAGTCTGTAGCTGCCAATCGTGAGCACGTCGCTGATAGGAGTGCAAAGTCGTATGCTCCTGTATGTATGTACGTCTTCGGTTGTCCGGTTAAGATTCGGTCTCTGATGATATCCTTATTTCCCCGTTCATTTGAGCAACGCCTCATCTTGCGTGTCATCTGCTTCCAACGGAGCCTTGTAAGGGTCCTTTGCGAAGGTCCCTTAGCCCGTTTAAGACTTTCTCTCCATCGAGAAACGGCTGAAGTACCCGAGAGGAATCGAATTCAACAACACGCAGTTCCCGTTGTAAAGGCCTTGGAAGGAGGAGTTGGATGTCTGCGCTTTTCGCACTGGGGTTCAGTAGACGCGGCGTTCGTTTTGAGGGTTTGGCGAGGGGCTGTTTGCGAAGCAAAGCGTGTTGGGGGGATGTTTGCGAGTTCGAGGTCATAGTGCTGGAAGAGAATCTAAGCGACAGTCGTTGTAGAGCTTAGAGGATGTACTCTTGCGTTTTATAAGCAGCTCAATGAATAGAAATTTCGAATAAAAATAATGGTATGGACACAGGAGAAGGGATATCAGTGATGGCGGGATCCGACAAGTGCTTCCACGTTGAGATTAGCATTTCCGGCGGAAACTGTGGAGCGCAGCGGAGAGGAGCGTCGTCTTGGCGAGCACAGCCACGTGCTTAGTTACATAAGCAGAGGCTTTGTGCACGTGACAGCGCTAGCCCAATTTGGCGCGTCTGGCGATTCAGTGGAGCAAGCGACCGACATCGGCCTGAGTCACAGCCAAACGCTGCCGTCACAACAAACCCCGCGCACGCACGTACACTACGAAGCAATCTGTGCGATAAGACCGCTTGATCAACTGCTTCAAGTTGCAATTGGGCTTTCCTGCCAAGGGGCTTCGTGCGGAGGGCAAAGCGATTGGGGGTTAGAACAAGGGACAATCCCCCTCTCCTGGGTCTGTGGGAACACTGGAAAAAGAAAAAAACCCGCAAGGCCTTGCCGATCCGGGGCAAGCGTTTGGCCCTTGGGAGTGCTCCGGTGCGCAACTCTCCTCGATCAGATCGGTTCTTCCGGTGCCGTCAAACACGGCAAACACTGTGGCGGTCCTGGCGGCCAGCGGCAGCCACAGAGCAAGTGGCATTGTCGCCCACGGCCGTGATGGCAGCGGTGTCGGAGCCGGTGCAGGGGAGGATACAAGACACCTAATAAACAAGGGGATAAAGCCGGAAGACATGCGACCCACTACGTCTGATCATGACGGCCATTTCGTTTCCAGTCCGTTAAGAGGTCCTACGAACCCCTCCCATGGCCTTACGGGCGGCGCGACAAACAACCCTGGGAAACGGCGCAATGCTTCTCTCGGCGGGCAGAGCGGTTCTCCAGGAAGTGCCAACGGAGGGGAGGAGGTGGACGGGCAGGATGAGAAGAAGAAACATCCAGCTAAACGGGCGTGCAACGAGTGTCGCCAGCAGAAGGTAGGTTTACAGCCCTGCAACCTATTGTGTACATGCAGTCCGATATCTTCTGGATCTCTAAGAGAGCCCATGCTAACAGTCGCTACTACAGCTTCGTTGCGACGTGATCCAAGAGCCCTTTTCGACCTGCACCAGATGTCGTCGACTGAAACTAGATTGCAAGATCGAGTCCAACTTCAAGCGAGTCGGGAAGCGGAGCAGAAACGCAGAAATGGAACGTGAGCTCCTTGAGCTGAGGAGACAGATCGCAAATGCCAATGCTGCTGCAAATGCTCAGCAGTATATATCTCAGCATCAGTCTCCGTCAAATCACGGATCCCCATCGATACCAATGAGCTATAATACGGTGCCGCGGACTGCGCATACAAGCTCAATCGCAATTCCGGCAGACGACTTCATGAGGCCGCACGAGGCTGTTGCATCGCTGCTCGACCTTCGATCGGGTTTAGATTCTTCCAGTTTTTTGCGAAGTCCAGGCAAGCAAGTAATGATGCAGAAAAGGATAGGAGATGTTACAATCTCTGCAGACAGGGTCACAGAGTTGTTTAATCGGTTCGTCGTTCCTTATGGTGATTTTGGCAGCAGCTAGAAGTTTAACTCGCTGCAGGTTCTTCACGTTATACCATCCGTTCCTTCCTTTCCTTGATCGCGATAAATCATCCGAAGATTACTACTCTACTTCCCCTTTGCTTTTTTGGACTATCATCAGCATTGGTGCTCGTCGATACCAGAGCGACGCAAACTTGTTGAACGCTTTCTCAGGGCCAGTGATGAAGTTTGTTTGGAGCACTCTCGCAGATGTTCCACAGAGCTATCATATCATAAAAGCATTAGCCTTACTATGCACTTGGCCATTCCCAACAAGCAGCACATCAACGGACCCAACGTTCATGCTTTGTGGTATGATGATGCAAATTGCCATGCAGATCGGATTGCATCGACCATCACATGCACAGGATTTTACAAAATTTAGGGTGGAGCTCAGAGAGGGGGAATTAAGAGATAGGGTCAGAACATGGGCGATTTGTAACATTGTCTCTCAAAGGTACTCCGAATCATTAGACTCAACATTTGGACATGCGGGACTCACACCTTTTAGAGTTGCAACTGGCTATGGCCAACCTCCGTCAACGCTATATGACTGGACCCTGTCGTCCGGAGAGGCAATCGAACCAACTTTTAGACTATCTGTGGATATAAAGTCAAGGCTTGACATAGAGAAGTTTGCCGACAAAGTGACAAAAGCTCTCTACAGTAGCCTTCGTGACCCTGTTGGATTGGTGAAGGAGGAAGAACGAACTGTCATGACATCAGTGCTTTCGAGGGACTTTGAAGAACTAGAAAGCAGGCTTCCTCCTGAACAAGATCGTGCGTCCCATAAATTCTTATAGCCCTTTGTTATCTCACTAATCAAGCCCCTATAGCTATTACCCAAATGTATCTTCGAGCAGCTGGTCTTCATTTACATCTGTCGATCTTTTTCGATGACCCCACAACTAAGAACTATCTTCAAGGACTATCATCACTTTATGTCGCCACCACCGCCTTCCTAGAAGCTGCGCTAGGTCTAGAGCCCTCGGTCGGGCCCGGACTAAGCTATAGCCCGAATTACATTTATCAAATGACCCTTGCTGCCGGGTTCACCTTGCTCAAGCTTTGCAAAAGCTTTTTCGCCATTCATATCGACATGGACTACACGAAATCCTTGTTCAACCGGACTATATGGGCGTTGAGGAGCATGTCCGTCACGAATAACGATTTACCTGTGCGTCTAGCGGAAGTACTTGCTCAGCTGTGGAAGATGGGCAGTTTGCCGCCTCCCCAGCAGCCTGGTAATAGGGGCACTGGTCAGTCAGAAAAGGACGACACTTTGCGACTAAAGGTTCGGTGCAGAATGAGCATGTCTCTGGTATATGACTCTGTTTGGCGGTGGAGAGAAGATTTCCAGGCGCGAGGGAAAAATCTAGAAGGTAAGGACCCCGTTCTAACGGGGATTAATTTTCTATTCTTGTCTACGTGAAAGCAACATGGAAACAGAGCTAACTTTATTTGTGTGCTAGCGTACTTAAAAAACCCAACAAATCCAGATTCTGGTCCAGATTCTTCGTCCTCGTCATTATCTCATTTGCGCACGTCGACCTCTACCCCTGGCGCTCTTGGAAACCCGGCAGATCCCAGCCTTGCCCCAGCCCCACCTCCTCCTTCGACAGGAATTGGTGGCCTTTCGTCTTCCGCGGCTGGAAACAGTCTGGCTGCCATGGGAGCTTTGCCGAGTGGGCTCTTTGAGCCGAACTATGAAGTCTTTGATCCGCTGAATTGGATTCTCGATGGTTTGGTTGATTTTCCTTATTCGTATAGTCCGGTGCAGGGTGTGGAAGCGCAGGGTGTTGTATAAAGCAGATGGCTTTATGTTTTCTTGTCTATGGTATTTTGCATCTCTCAGATACTTTTACCTTTTCACGGTCGTTTTTGACGGGATTTAATTCCTAATAGTATCATGATGGGCGGAGCATAGGAGCAACTGAGGATAGTGCTATTGATAGAGATTTTTGATGAAGTGATGAAGTTTAAAAAAAGGACTGATGTCAGTCAATGAAATGAAATTGGATAGTATATTACAACGGCCTCTTCATCCGTCTTGGCCTCATTTCAAGCTTGCGATGGAATCTTTTACACATATCCCTTTCAGATATCGCTATACGTTGTGGCCTGAGATACTTAGACTTAGGTAGATCGAGTTGAACTAAAAAACCATCCCAGAATACTAACTAAAGATCCCATCCCAGCCATTTGTGATTTATAATCCGAACTCGATATACTCCCGGCGGACGAACAGTTCCAAAGTCCACCCCGCTCCGCTCCGCCCCACCTTAGTTAATCTCCACCGCACCCTCCACCCCCCCCCCCCCCGTCTCCGCCACATCCACCACACCCACCTCCTCCGCCATCAGCCTCGCAAGCGCCGCCCGCAGCTATCATAAATGCACATGTCCCGCCGACACAATTTCCCGGCTCACCCGCATTCATGGTCACACAGAGCGGGTTGCTCGAGTACATGTCGCAAGTTATAGACGGATCCGGACTGTAAGGATAGTAAAACGGAATAAAGAAAGGGTATCCATACACCATTGCTGTAGCGCTGTACGGGCCAGAGACAGTATCACTGCTGCTGGAATTGCTCCCGTTTTTCTTAGTTTTCTTGATGCGCTTTTCCCAGCGTCGCTGGGCCTTTTGGTGGTCGTGGCGGAGCTTTTCGGCTATTATCCTTTGGCGAAAGAGTACAGAAGGTTTTGGAGGCGGACTCACGGAGTTGTGAGCTGAAATGTGTGGGCCTTTGGTGGGATCTGAAGTGATACCTGGTTGGTTGTGTAGGGCGGCGGCCTGGTCGCGACCGATTGAGAAGTATCCGTTGCTACCGTTTGATTCGCGAATGGCTTCGCAGTACCAGCAAGTGCACTCGCTGTATACTTGCCCGCCAGTGAAATCTTGGTAAGCTTTTGCGGTCCATTTGAAGCCCTCGGAGAGCCTGATCTCCTCGACCTTGTCATCATGATTGATGAACCTTCCACGCGCCACTGTGACGGAATAAATAAAATAGCGCTGGGAAGAGAGCTGATGAGTATGCCATGCAAGGTCGACATCGAGGGTAGGCACAGCCATCCTTCTGGGATTGTCGGCTATTATTCTGAAGAAAACTTCGTATTTCTTTTTGAGACGACTCATCGTGGAGTCGAGAGCGGGTGAATGGATCCAGGCAATTCGGTCCATTTTCTCTGTAAATACCCCTTGACGGATGACGGCCCCGACAAGGTCAAGGGCAAACGGCGAGGAATTTTCCCAGTATCGGGACATCATTTTGCGGATGGCCATTCTCTCTTCTGGAGCTAAACTTCCCGAGGTTGACCCATTCGCTCGACTTATCGTCGCTGTTTTCAAGCCCTTTTCAATTACCGACCGGACATCAGAAATTGATGCATTGGGATTGGTCCGAAAATTCAAAAGCGTCAGAAGTTCCTGATGAAGACATCGCAAGATCAGCTTGCTTGGGAATAGGACAGAGTGCTTTATCCGCACTGGTGTCATTGGCGGACCGTTGAGAGAAAGTAGAGTCCCTGGCATTGGAATATTGAGGCTGGTAAGTCGCTCCATATCATTAAGAAACTTGACTACCCGAAGCTTCTCATGGTTGATAACCAATTCGCACACCGGGCACTTAATCTTAAAGTGTTTATCGGCATAGGCAATTGAATCTCGAAAGGGTTCACCAATAGGGGCACCTAGCGGTATTTCCTGCACCCAGGGGCATTGGAGATCGGTTCGACAGGAGGGGCAGGCTATAACTTTATGGGGTGGATCTTGGAGATTGTCCCAAGATAATGAAGTTTTAAAATTAAACTGCGTTTGGGCGAAGATTCCAGGATTGTAATCGAATGAGTGACCATCGATAGAGGCATTCACAGCTTCCCACGGCATGCCGGTTGCCCAAAAAGTCATCTTCCCCAGGCGTAGGCAATCTTCAAGATAGTCTCGTGGGTTGAGCATGTAGGCGTGCCAGACCATGAGAACATCTTGGGAGTGTCATTATTAGTAGAAAGTCCTCGCAAATCTGGGAAAAGAGGATTAAAGATGTATCCTGCTCACCCAGAGGAGGTAAAAAGTCCACAGTCCAGTGAATCCTATTCGACCATTTCGGAAAATTCTCATACTCTGGGTTCTCTTCTGCATCGTATATCGTCGTGATACCCTGTGCCAACCCAGGTCCATCCACTGAGCCACTTAAAAACCACGTTTCAAACCGGCTCGCCGCCCGCGCGACATAAACCGCCCATCTCTTTTCTCTAACTTGGGCCGCGGCATTCCGTTTCTCATCCTCCGGTGCGTCACACTCCATGAATAGCGACTCATAGAGACCGAAAAGGCCTTCAGATGCAGAGATGGCTGCACGCAGATCTGAAAAGGCGGACAGAAGTTTCAAATGTGCGATGCATTCATCCACTGTAAGATTTGCTGTCTGTAGTTGACCGAGACTGAGGGGCCGTGTCTCTGAACAAGACACTTGTGCATTTTGGCTGACACGGGGGTCTTCGGCTGAGTATGGCGGGGGGTCGGTTGTAGATTGTTCCTGCAAAGGTTGAATTTCTATGATCGAATTGTCTTCAAGCTCCTCTAGAGCTGAAGGGTTGTTGGACATGGTGGGAATCTTGTTATTGCGCCACTTTTCTTGTGTGATTGTAGACACCTTCGTGTATGGAACGTTTCGACGAGGCTGACTGACCTCTATGTTATGACCCAGTCAAACACTTTTTTGGACTTTAACGCCATACAGTGCAGCGTCTGGAACGCCTCTCAGCGTTAAGGGTCAAGTCGTTGAGGTGTGACAGTCGAGCCTCCGGGTCGATGATGTTGCGAGCTCACTCACGGCGTCTGAACCTTGTAGTTTCTCGTCACGTTGATGCAGGGGCCCGAACGGGTTAAATACCGTAAATTTGCATCTTACAGGTATGAAGCCGTCGGAATTACTCCGTAACTACGTTTTCGCAATACAACGTTTCTCGATCGCTCCAGACTAAGAAACTGACCACAATTCTGCTGGATTATGCGCCCGGAATTGATCTCGTACGACTCCAGAGGTTCGATCACCATTAATATATGTTGAATCTCGATATATACTGATAATTCTCCTCATAGCAATGACTTATTTTCGTCTCCTATGAGCACAGAGAAGGCTAATTTCCCATTATCATCCTCCGATTGCACAAAAAAGATAGCCGCCAACCTTTGATGAACGCCAGTCGCAGAAGAATCATCACGCCTGAATCCCTAAAGCTGCCTCTCCCCGAAGCCCTGCGCAATATCGTACAAATAGGGTATCAATAAAATGAGAATGGCGTATCCCAGGTGGTCTGTGCCGCCTAAATTCTTCAAGAGCTTCTTCGATTGTGAAGCCTTTTCGTTCAATAAGATACGATGTGAGGAAGAAACCCGTTCGGTTAAAGCCGTAATGACAATGAACACCAATAAGCGGACGAGGCACGTATTTTTTGTTTTGCTCCCTCAGCTGTGCAGAAATTTCTCCTTCAAGACGATCAACAAGGGAGACGAAATCCCGAACTTCATCAATCGTCGGGGGAACCTTCGACACCGTTGGAAGCTTGTGGTATTGAATGCCACCCAGGTCTAGCTGTGCCGGGTCATATACGGGGCTTTCATGGCTGATGTCGATGATGGCATATATCCTTCCTTTCCATTTTCGCACAAAGGGAAGTGGGGAGTGCTCCTCGTCCAATTCACGCAACGTCTTCAAAGCAAAAAAGGTATCACCGATGGGCTCTGAAACTGGTGCGATTGCCTTCCATTTAGCAAGGTTCTTAACGTCCCATTTACCCGAAGTGGTGAGATGCTGCAATTGCCACCCAAGACTCAGGCGTTGGTCAATGTGGTTGGACAGAAATTCCTGTATCAAGCCAGACAAGGCTCGATAAGTGGCGCGATCGTAGGGAAGCGCATGGGATGCTGGGGCAGGGAATATAAACGCCTTCACGACCGGTTTCTCCAGTTGGCATTCATTGTCACAGCTAATAGGCACTTCTGCATCAACATAAGATGAAGATTTCGACATCCCGTTTGTTGTTGACCTTCCTAGGGATTGGTCCTGCTGCGATTGTGTCTTCCTCTTTACTATTTCGCTATGACCCGTTGCGGAAGAAGTAGAGGCCATATCATAATAGCCGAGAATTTTCGACACTTCGATCGGTTTGGTGACGGGATCCGATTCTCCAGCTATAAGCAAAAGAGGTGTGTTTAGGCCCTTCCAAATAGTTTCCCCAGGTAATCCGCCAGTAGGTGTTTCGTTACCGGCACCATACCCTGGAAGTGTACCCCAGGCCATTCTTCTCCATACCGGGGTTCGGCTCTGCTCGTTAAATCGAATCTGGAGTTTTCTGGTCTCAATATCTGCATCATTTCCCACGAATCTCGAAACGCTCGCACTGTTAGGGCCACCTCGTCTATCCCATCTCCGCCAGGCATTAAAAATTGGCTCAGGGATATTTAACAGTCGCCGAAATTGAGCAACCTCCGACTTAGAGGGTGGAGCGGCTTTGGGACAGAGAGAAATAAATCCAACAATATGCTTCTTCAAATCAAGTGCGATCGGTGATTCAGATGAAGCAATCAACGCGGCGATGGAACACCCTAAACTATGGCCAATGAATATAATTTGTTGATTTCTCCTTACGTCCCGATGTTGTTCAATTGCGGTTGCGAGGAGAGTAGCGAGAGCTTCCACGGAATAAGCCGACCAAGATTTTGGATGGAATGCGGACAGTCCGCAACCCGGAAAATCAATCCCAAAACAGGGAGCAACATTGGTAAGAGTTGTTAGAAGGGGATGAAACTGAGCGAGAGAGCCTCCCAATCCGTGCACAAACACAAGTAGTGGCAACGGACTCGGGTTTGTAGGAAGCTTCTCAATGTGAGGGTGAGGGCAAAAGAAGGTTCTGATAGCCGGATATGTGGCTATTTTGGTGGAATAAGGCCGAAACGCCGAATGCTTCTTTAACAGGCCCGGGTCGGAGTCATTGAAACCTGTGTCCGGTTAACTGGAGCCTGCCATGATAGTTGCTATTATAACCGTACTCACCATTGCGAATTAGGCTATCGAAAGGACCAGAACTGCGCTCATCGTCCTCATATGTTTCTTCCTCGCTAGATGATTCCGTATTCCCACCAGGGCCCTTGACCGCTCTTGAGGTTGACCTTTTGTGATTCTCGCCCGGTTTGTTCTTTAATCCTCTGGTTATCCGATATAGCACACCAAAGCTCAGGAGTGTGATTATAATGCACGATGTCCAAGGCAAAAAAGGACCAAAAGCTAGGCTATCCAAGCCCTTTCCCCATTTTGGCATGGCAGAAAACTCGAAATCTTTCGAGAAAATATGCCTTGTGACGAAATCGATGACAGAATGCCAGTAAAGACACATTTTCTCTTTTTGGAAGCCCGTTAACAGAGAAGACACAAAGGCGAAACTTGAAGGCGTCGAGTCCATGTTCATAGATCAGTTCTTTAGCCTGGTGATCTAGGCTAATTGCTCCGCGAGCCGAATTCTTTCCAAAAACTTTACGGGTCAAATGAAGCATCCACTGAATTAAAGAAATCCAGAATGTAAGTTTTTGCCAACAATGCCTGAGAAGCCGAACGATTCAAGGAAGACTTTGGAGTCACCTAATAAAAGAGCCAATTAGCCCCATGAAGGCACCAAGTGATTGAAACCGATGGATGAAGCCCAATTTCTGGAAGACTCAAGCCTCTGCATTTTCTATTGAGAATGACGTGAGTCATACTCGGAGTTTTCAAAATGAAACCAGACTAGAAAAGCAAATTCCGCAAACAGGGACTGACACCCATATCTGCAATCAGCATGGCACACGGATCGTACCTATGACAATATTGTAATGTGCACTCGACCGGGATCCTTCTATGGAGTGGTTCAGACGAGGAAACAGTCAAAAACTGGACTTCATATGCTGTGCCACACGTAACAATGGAACTTCGGGGAACGGCCCTCACGGTTCCAATTCGATAGAAGCAAAGGCAACGTAGATGATTTTCCTCAGAGATGCAAATATTTTCCAATTTCAATGGCTCATTCGGCTTGGCTTTTCCAGTCTTAGCTCGCTGTCAACATGTCAAGCTGCCAGAGGGGAAGCATGGACCAGCTAACTTGCTAGCAACCAGTCGGCCTGAACAGCTATAAGCGGACTGTCCGATTCATCACTAGCAACGTGGCATCTACCATCCATGGGCTAATGGTCAGGAGAGGATTAAATGTTGAAAAATCAGGCCTCGGGATGGTCCTGTAGAAGTGTTGAAGCAAATTTCACGCACGAGTTGCAAGTCATGACGTGGGTGCATCCATCCACTTTTATTTCGCGTCACGTGGATATATGGACGGACCTCATGCTGAGTCTGTTCGTTATCGGTGTCAATATTAAATGGTAGTTTGAAATACATTCGATTTCCGGCAATAATGGCTGAGCAGATATTTGTTGAATATGCATTTGAAGGTAGTTTAGTTGACTACGGTTAACTTAGTTAGTTGGCCCATCCAAGAACGTGGCTTCGTTTCTGGACACCCTGAGCAGTTTTCATCACCTATCAGCCGTAATTAGGGGACAAGCCTGGAGGCATGGCCACTGAAGATGAGATCCCTCCGCTGGAGGTTAAACACTACAACAATCGTGGAGAAGTCCCATGGGATATTCAAAAGTGATATTCTCACCATTTTCTGGGCTGAGAAGCTGGTGTACTGACTAAAATGCGAATCTAGTTACTGGGCTCAGCGCTACAAGATCTTCTCCAAGTACGATGAAGGCATCTGGCTAACAGACGACGCGTGGTTCGGAGTTACTCCAGAGCCTGTTGCAAAGTACGTCTCCCTAGAAGAATGCTGTCGATCGCAAGCGGCCAGAGACTGACTGACTATCTATAAAGCAAAATAGCGGAGCACATGACAGCCGCAGCACCCGAGAATAAGAGAATCGTGATAGATGCGTTTGCGGGTGCCGGAGGGAACTCGATAGCATTTGCGCTTTCTGGTAGATGGAAGAGAGTCTATGCAATTGAAAAAGATCCTGCGATTCTCCAGTACGCCAAACACAATGCGAGGATCTACGGTGTCGAGGAAAAAATCACTTGGTTCCAGGGGGACTGTTTTGAAATCCTCAAGAACCAGCTAAAGGATTTAGCGCCGTATAGTGTGATATTTGCCAGTCCGCCTTGGGGTGGTAAGTCAAACCAATATCGATCACATAGCACGCTGCTAACATGCCACCTCTAGGACCCGGATATCGATCTGATACGGTGTTTAACCTGTCAACAATGGAGCCTTACACCATAGAGAAGCTATACTCAGAGTTTTCCGTGTTTACAACAGACGTAACCCTCTTTTTACCGCGAAGCTCGGATTTAAAGCAGTTGGCTGCGTTGGTACATGGGGAGAAGGTTATGGCAATGCATTATTGCATGGATGGAGCAAGTAAGGCGCTTTGTATCTATTACGGCAACTTTGTATTCGAACATGAATAGAGCAGAATAATCGCCGCAATGGAGCTACTCAGTCGCAACAGCGCATCACAGTTTCCTTATTGTGAACCTGCGACAACGTCGAAAAATCCAAATTATATCTTCGGTACGTGACAGAAATCGTAGGGGTAGACCCCTTTGTTGATATTATAGGCACTGATTCTAGAAACACGGCTGTTGAAGCTGAACACTAGTGATTTTCATCGCACCGCCGGGTACAAATCAAACACGTCGTATGCGAATGAATAATTACTCATTGTTATTCTTGATACGTATGCTAGCCTGCTCGCGGAGTATTTTTACTTCAAATTTCAAAACTGGTCGGTCATTGCACCGTTTGACGCATCACCGACCAATTTAGCATACTTCGCCAACACGCCCCGAGTCACACGTGGCTTGGGCGGCTTCCAGCTCTTCATGCGCTCCGCGATTTCCTCATCAGAAACATTCATTGTCAGCTCGTTGGTCTCTGCATTGATGGTAATGACATCCCCATCCTGTACGACCGCGATCGGACCGCCAACCGCAGCTTCTGGGACGATGTGTCCAACAATGAAGCCATGGCTGGCACCTGAATACCTGCCGTCTGTGATGAGGGCGATGTTAGTGAGCTTGGCCCCCATCAAGGCCGCGCTGGCCTTGAGCTGTTCTGGCATTCCGGGACCACCTTTTGGCCCTTCGTATCGCACGACGAGGACAAGATTCTCTCCCCGTGGAATCTCTCCGCGGCTGAGTGCGGCATCTAATTCGTGTTCTTTGTTAAAGACGCGAGCTTTTCCAATAAATTTCGTGCCTTCTTTTCCTGTGATTTTAGCCACAGCACCGCCGGGTGCGAGATTACCCCTGAGAACCTGAAGGTGCCCTGTCGGTTTTATAGGGTTGTCCAATGAATGGATGATATCTTGGCCTTGCGGCAAAGAAGGAAATGACGCGATATTATCTGCCAGTGTCTTGCCGGTCACGGTAGGAATGTCGCCATCCAAAAGACCCGCAGCCACAAGCAGCTTCTGGACGGATGGAGTACCTCCAATTTCATAGAGGTCTGCCATGTAGTACTTCCCGCTTGGGGCAAGATTTGCAATAAACGGAATCTTGTTGCTGACTCGCTGAATGTCGTCCAAGGTTAACTGAAGGCCAGCAGATCTAGCCATTGCGATGAAGTGGACAACGCCGTTGGTGCTTCCACCAAGGGCCATGGTCATGACAAGCGCATTTTCAAAGGAGCGCTTCGTCAACAAATCACGAGGCCTAATGTTCCTTTCCATACACAATTTGATCGCCTCTGCCGCTTTTACGCATTCGCGCATCTTGGCTGGCGATGTCGCCGGGGTAGAAGATGATCCGGGGAGCGTCAAACCCATTGACTCTATGGCCGTTGCCATTGTATTGGCAGTGTACATTCCTGCACAAGCTCCAGCACTCGGACAAGCATGCCTTTCAATATCTTCCATGATCTCGTCTTTTGTTTTGCTTCTGTCTCCGCCGTCGTCCGGTTGTACCAACGCGTTATAAGCATATGCGCCCGCGGCTTCGAAGCAGGTAGAGACATTGATTGGTCGCCGTAAAAGCTTCGAGTACCCGCCTTGGATTGTGCCGCCGTAAATCATCAAAGAAGGTCGATTATGTCTTCCCATGGCCATGACACAGCCGGGCATGTTCTTATCACATCCTGGGATCGCAATGCATCCATCATGGTATTGTGCACAAGTCACAGTTTCGATACTGTCGGCGATGATTTCACGGGATTGCAGGGAGAAGCGCATGCCTAGAACAAAAATTATGTTTAATGTTGTTCTGCCCGGTATGCTCCACCGTGCTTGCGATCCACGTACCCTCATGACCCATTGTTATCGCGTCCGAGACTCCAATGGTGTTATATTGCCATCCCAGCATACCCTGATCGACAATGGCCTTTTTCACTGTTTTCCCCAGGTCCAGCAAATGCATGTTGCACGGGTTACCTTCCCACCACACTGACGCTACGCCGACGTGCGGGCTGGTTTTCATACTTTCTCGGTCAGGCACGCCAGCGGCGTATAACATGGCCTACATAGCGCAATATCCATTAGCCTAAACCCAAGTAAAAAAGATTCCGGCACGGGTTTCCGTAGAGATTTTGCTTACCTGAGCGCCTGGAAAATCATGGCCCTTCGTGATGAACTGGGAGTATTTGTTTAGGACAGGTTTGCCATCTCGAGTGGCATCATCAGGGAGACAAGGAAATTCGAGATATTTTGCCTCCTCTTTCGGGCCATCTGGCACAGTTGCGGGTGTGGAAGTCATATTTCCATCAATTGCTGTCCTCGAATCCTGGTTTATTGGCAGTTCAACCTGTCACTTGGGATGGTCAAACTGCATGCGTTTGAGTACTATGCACAGAGAGGAGAAAAAGCCCAAGGTACGTCTGAAGGATATATTGGTGCTCCAGGCCAGAGGAGAATAATAGCGCTGAGAGGAGATAGGTGCGGATTTCTCAGAACAACACTACTGAACGCATTGTTTACTGCAAGTCCAGTGATGATGAATCCCGCTTCATTTATCATGCCCCTCAATCTCTCCGGAATTACGTTTGCGGCCCCGCATTTGACTTCGGCCGGTGGACGTCCGGAAGCCAACTGCGATTTCCAATCCCTGGATCGCCATTGGGCTCGTATTTGGCCGACGACCCGTCTTGCATGTCGGTCATAGCGCATAACAAGTCAGCACTCCCATGATGCGAGCAACAGGCACTTTTGGCTCGATGCACGAGGGAGATTGGATTCGCAACCAAAAAGCATTGTGTGCAGGTATGTATGTATGTACATATATTCGCTCTTTTGCTGGGGAGACATAGGCTAACGGCGGTTCTTGGTGTTGGCAGGCCGTGCCTAGGTGGTAATCAATGCCGGCATGTCGTTATACGAATGCCCCTGGACTCTGAACTTGGCTCTTCTCAGCGAGGTTTGATGATCGGGGATTGACTTCGTTAAGAAAGCTTGGGAGAAAATCTTGTAATACCTGTCTCTCAAGTGCGGGGGTGTAGTTAATTTTGACAACCCGCTGATTCCCAGGAGATCAGACAAATGAATAGCTCTGCATGGCCGTGAAGCAAAAGTGTGTTGTACTCCCGTGTCGAGAGCGGCTGGCGATGAAGTTAGTTTCAAGGCAAGGGAGTCTCTCTCATCTACCTTAAGAACTGTTCCGCACGCCCAGGTCAAGACTCTTCAATCTGCTTGACTAGAAATCTGACGTCGTTTGGTGGGCAATGACATACCAAATCCACCTCTTCAGTTCAAGCAGCGAAAGTGGCTCATGAGTGACGGATCTGTTCGACTTTTTGCCTTGGAACAATTATGGAGTAGACGCGTTACAAACAGCCCCCGGCCTGGCCAAGGCTCGGAGCTCGGAGGTATAAAATCTCCGGAGTTGGCCAGATTCCGATGACGTCGACGAATGACGCAAAGCAACCAAAGCATGGATGAGCAGTCTCAGGCCAACCTGCTTGTCACACCTCACACGCCCTCTATTTAAAGAGTTACATCCTCCCTCTCTCACCGTGGAGGAATTGATCTTGCTATAAACCAATTGTGAAATTTTGCTCAATATCTGCCTCTTCAATTTCAAGTACCTCTACCTAATCAAAGTCATCAAACAGCCAGCATGGCGGACAATTCGACATTGATCAGAACCTCCCAGGTTCTGGGACTCACAGCTTCCGGAGTCATTGCAGGTGAGTTGGCAGCTTTATCTCTATTCAGCCATTGTCAAGTGGTAGCAAACTGACAGCTCTTTTAGGAAGCATCCTTAACTTCTCCACCGCCCTCGTCCCAACCCTCCTTATTCCATCAACAACCAGCAAACGCACTTTCGACTCCTCCTTCCAGCCGGGCACCCCTCTCTCACACATCACGTCACAATGGTACTACGCCTACGGCGTCGGCAAGTCGATCATCCCAGTCGCCTCGTTCCTCACCGCGTCAGCATACTCCTACCTGTCATACCACTTCCGCCAGGGCACACTCTCCCGCCAGGGTAACGTCATTGCTGCAAACTACTACTTGCTTGCCGCCCTCTTCACCATTATTCCCGTCCCGTACACCTTGCTTGTCATGAAGCCCGTGAACAACAAATTGATCGCCAAAGCCGATTCTGCCGAAACGGAGGGTCTTACTGCCCACAAGGAGAAGGATGTTAAGGCCGAACTGCGCGCTTCCAGAGAGGAGGCTGAGGTGCAGAGCTGGTTGAAGACTTGGTGCACCTTGAACAGCATTCGGGGATTGTTCCCTCTTATTGGAACAGTCTGTGGTGTTCTAGCTACTCTTTCATAAATTGATGATTGGTTTTCAACTTCCCATCAGATTGTTGGGTGCATGTGTGATAAGATCGGTTGGTTGCGGAGCTTGAGGCTTCTAGGGGTTGTGTTATGGTTATGATATAATGTATTGTACAGTATTAGTTCAGTAGCTGCTCACAAGTTACGCAATGTTTGATATAAGAATATGTGAAACAAACTGCTTCGCTACATTGTGCAAACTGGTTTGGAAAACAGAAGTGAATCTGCTAAGCTGATAAGTAATGGCCCCCGTTGAATTCCTGCCTAGGCCCCTAAGTTTCATGTGCAAAAGAAAAAGAAAATATTTTACAAACATTATGTCACGTAGCAGATATCGGATAACCAAGGCCTCGAACGTTCAATATGGACCGTTCAGGGAAGGGGATAAATCGACGCACATATTGTTTCCAGCGAATCTATTTCCCATGATCCGTGTCTAAATCGACGCTGGTATCATCTGTTTCGTCTCTTGCAACGGTTGCCCATTGATTGGATTCGTGCATACTATCTTCTGCCGTGGAGGAGTCCGTGTGGTGTGTATCAGAGTCCGTTTCTTCGCTAGTCACAAACCCGACGTTCTTCCCACTCGTTGGATGCGGTTGGTTCTCTTCGAGCACATCGCCGTTCCAAGGTTTGCATTGCTTGACAACCTCACCGCAACGGACGCACATCCAACCTTCACCCTCTTCCGATTCAAGCTTCTGCGCAATGCAGACGAAACAATAGATGCACCCGCAAGGCATGGCTTCGTAAGGGTTCGTGATATCTGTCTGAGCGGAGCCGATGATTCCGCCGGATGCCCCACCGATAGCCATTACGTCTGATTCTGACGACGCTGTGGGATTTTGCTCTTGATAGCAGATTGCGCAAGTTCTCTCCGGCAAGAACCCTAGCGGTCCTTGGTTCTTGGCGTCTTCATGGTCTTCGTCTTTTGTGCGCAGAGAGGACACAGTCTTTTTCCAGATTCTCGAAAGCCAACGCCGCCAGCGGCCGATACCCACGAGAGGTAGTAGAAATAGGAGGAATTCGGTGAATGCATGCCAAACTAGTTGTCGGTTGAGATATTCAAATGATACCTCGCGACTAACTTGTGTCGACGGAGGGGTTAGTCGCATTCGCAAAATACGATCAACCAACGTTCGATATCGGCCATTAACAAGGAAGATGAGGAACGATACGAATGATGCCATTGAGTGAACAGTCGAGGCGAAGTTCGTTAGCTTCGCGAGCGATTTGACACTTGGAGATGGCTATATGCTGTCAGACATTGAGAATCTCAAGGTGCGGTGATGGAACGAGCATACCTCATCATAACCGCCTTCTTGATCTATCACCCACGCGTCCCATTTGTCCCAAGCGTAGCGCCCTGCGACGGTTAGGAGCCCGTACAATACTTTCTGCGATTTTGATGGTGACCTGTATACCGGCCCTTTACTCCGGCTATCAGCGTACTTCAGATTCTGTAGCGCTGCACCGTATGACGCATCGTGATCCCATATCGATAACTTGAATAGAATAGCACGAAGCGCAAACTCGATTTCATTCGACCAATCTTCCCGCAAATGCCCCTTTAAAAAGGAATACCGTTAGCAGTCGTATCCTTCGCATCGTATATCAGCCAGGCATCCGTTTCCTTACCCCATAGTACTTCAACCCTTCTCCGACCTGACCTTTTAGCAGTCCGAGAAGTTCCTCGTCCAACAGTTCGGAATCAACCTGTCCGACTCTGAACGCCGGTCGTGTTCCTTCTCTTCCTTTAACAGTGTCCCATAAAGCCAATCCACTTCCAGGAAGTTTGTTTAAGGGATATGGAAGATTCCTAAGCGCTGGAGGAAGTCGAGAGGATGGTTCAACGATGTTATTACGGGCTTCGGCGTCGCGCTGTTGTCGGCGTTCCAAAACGCGAGCTTGGGCTGCAGCAAAGTTCGCGGAAGTCATCCTGGTATCATCTTCGGCACTTCCGATCGATATTTTGCAAAGCTCCCCTTCGGACTGCCCAGAATATGTATCTCTGCCCGGCGTAGGCACTCGACTGGGTCGAATCAGGATATTCCCCAGGGCAGCTGCAAGCATCGACCAAAGAACGAAAGCCGAGGTCTATTGCCAGCGGCCCATTCGGCCACGTGACTCAGATAAAGCCCATTAGTAAGCGGTGCTAGGTTGTCTTGGCGCTCGATGGTGAACGATGCAGCTCACAAAATCACTTCAAGCTTTGTTCAAACCGACGTCCGCATCCTTCAAATTTTCAGAATGTTTCAATTTTCAAATATGCCGGTGGGTACACGAGATGAATGCGGCTTACTCTTAGCAACTTTGCTTGACTACGGTGCTCGTATCAGAGATCTAACAACCAACGCGCTGCAGACTTGTATGAGTTGGGAGTCAAATTCTGGAGAAAAAAAGGACTACAGATGGCATCGAACAACACTCGCACAGTCGCCTACTGTGGAGCTATTCACGGCTTATCTCATTGACGGTAGTGCCATTCCCATCAGAACCTGATGTTTGGGGTGCTGAAGCCAATCTGGCAGTGAGAGTTTGCAAGCCCCTGGCAATGCATGCTAGGATTGGAGAGCCAGAATGTTGACAGTATGAAACTATACGCTCTAAGACAAAAAGACCTTTCTAGGTTGTCATTTTTCACACCGCTCCTACTCGCGGGGTCTGTTACCTCTGATGAGTGCAGTTGAAAAATTCAAATACAATGCACATAGATGATTGGCGTCAAAGACGTGGAAGATCTAGGAGCGACGCCCTTGGCAATGGGTGAAGACCAGGGAGCCGTTGACCAAAGCGACACCTGGTTCATTGTGTGGTGGAGGAATGTGAAGAAGCTCAACATTGAACAACATTTCGTGAATTTGTAGAAGGAGCATTACGGCCCAAATTGCAAATCGGTCCATACTGCCGAGTATTATCAAGGCACTTCCAACCTCTGCTACAAATTCAGGAACGAGTGCGATGGTGCCGAGTTCAATGTCATTGTGCGATATACCGTCACCAGAAGCTGCTGGCTGAACTCCCACATATGGAATATATCCGCCAATATACCAATTTCTATTTTCACGAGTGCGCGGTGGTGGTATGGCTCATTGCGGTCTGTACGTGATGATGGACTTTGTCGATGGCAAATTTCAAAGTTCCCTGTCGATCCAGATTCCAAGGTTTCTGGTGTTGTGACTGGGGAGTTTGTATATTCCGCACAAGTGGATTTCTCTCCACGGTCGCTACGGCTGAGCCGCCCAGAGACATGAGAGGCAGGGTTCGACAACTTTCCAGCCCATTATATCCTATGTCAGTAACTCTCCCTGGAGATTTTGCGCCTCGAATAGGCTTTTTCGAGAGCTCGATTTTTCTCTCGACTCGCCACGTCTTTCGGAACACATGGGTCCTTGGATAATGGCCATGTTTAGTTCTTTGTTTCAGATACCTAAGGCTGGACCTTCGATCACGATGGCAATGTTCACTGAAGGTTTCTACACCCGAGATATTACGAGACGCAATGTCTTGATGATATAATACCCCTGTTGAGCCCCGAAAAATAACATAATAGCGATGCGTTTGTGATATATCACACACAGTTAGTCTCCGAGCTTCGTTATGAAGGCAGTGAATAACTTGAACGTGCTGGATCGAACATGCGTATCGACCTATTCTGTTGAAAGCTTCATTTCCACAGCAATGTCATCTTTTATTCAAGCCAGAGTAACGAGCGGTACTCAGCATCAAATTTAGGAAATCGGCAATTTGGGCCTCGCTCTCGGGAGTTTGGTGCTCAAATGCCGCCGTCGGCCCGAGCCGCGATCTTGGCAGCGCGGAGCATTGAAGCAATCGCCGCAACTCATCATGACTAATGATGACACGTGATATTTAAGGTCCGTGCACGCGAAATGGCGCCCAACATCGCTCTCATTGAACCCACCATTTCTCTTTGCTTTCAACATTAAATCGAACCCAATCTTTTCCCGTATACTCACTATTGTGACTCCGTTCTAGCCCTTACTATTGAGTATTGATTGCTACATTGAAAAATCTGCTTTACTCCATAAATTTTGAACGTGAACAACGCCCTTCTAATACTAATCAATAGGACTCGCTCATCCACCTCGCCATCCAAAGAAAGGAATTCCGCCCAACCCTCTTCCCCTTTCGGCTTTCGCAATCCACTGCTCACATGTAGGCAGGAGCGCTTAGCAATTGACACTATGGGAATGTGGCCCTCGCTCCTCAGGAATTCCCAACCCTCGAGATGATTATCGCTCCCAGCTCGCCCTTATTCCGGTGCAGGGCTTTGGTCCCAAAGCGAGAGATAACTTACAGAATGACAGATCACACTACCGCTCAGTCGATGTTTTCGGTTTCACAATCTCTCAAAACCCTGATCCCTGATGCAGTGAGGGTCAGCTTACTGCAACAACGATGATTCTGTGGGTATGTCGCCTTTTCTCGCCGGCGATTGATGGCCCCATTTGTGGCTCTGGAGAGCCATATTCATGCCTCACCTGCCAGCACTAGCGGTGCGATTCGTTTCTGTTACCCATAAGGCTTGGTTGAGAAGCCATTGCGCCGGGATGTTCGTCGTGGACAGTTGAGGGTAGTAAAAATGCTTGCTTGGGCTTCTTTAGCGATGTGTATCCAATAAGGGATGAAGAGCTTGCATGCCGGGGAGGCGCAAACTTTCTGGCCCGTTGTTGCATAAAGGAAGAGAAGGCAGAAACATATTTGGTTTTCTCTGTACTCAACTTGCGACATAGGCTTTGACAGAGAGACAGCTTCAAGCCGCCTTGCTTTCCTGAATCCGATAACATCCAGCCCATGAGCAGTTATCGCGATCTTGGTTAGCTCTGATATGATTCTAGCTAAGCTTGTTGCTGTCTCAAAATTCCGAATGCTATCTACATAGGAGGGTATCGTAGCTTCACAGGACTGCTATGGGGATTATTTGCCATTTAAAATTGAGCTCAATGTGGCTTCCCGTCTGTCTATGGCCGTTTTTCATGCATTCACCCATCGCCTATGGCTGGCCCGTGCGCATCTAGTCAATTTTACTTTGGCTTAGTGTTTGATTAGCGTCATTTGCCTCTACAGTGTGCTCACGGACACTTTTGAGGTCATTGGTGGGGTTGGCAGCTTCAAAATATATCCCAGAACTTAGGATGATGTATCTTCGATTTCCATTTTCAACCTCCATATTCTGAGTCCTCTAGCTTCTTGGTGGCACGCCATGCCTCATGTGCTTGAAGTGCCCGGGGAGGCTAATCCCCTGTCACGCCAGACCATCTTCAACGCCCTCGTTTCTGCGTCGTCCAACACCCAGATCCAAGTTCAAACAGGCGCACAGCAGCTTCAAAACTGGGAGAAAGAAGACAGCTACTACATTCTTTTGCAGGTATTTTCACTGCTTGAACCTACATACGAACTGAAGCTAATCTTCGAAATGGGTAGGATGTCTTCACCGATTACTCTGTTCCTGACGAAGTTCGTTTCCTTGCGATCCTCCAGCTCAAAAACGGCGTCGACAAGTATTGGCGGAAAACATCACCCAAGTACGGCATATTTGACTGAGTATACTAGGGCCTAGACGCTGACATCCTTTCTTGATAGTGCACTTAAACCCCACGTTAAAGAGCATGTTAAGAACAAGGCTTTGGAGGCAGGCATCAGAGAGCCATCTGCTCATCTCGCTCTCCATAATGGCCTCATGATTGCCAAAATATTACGCTATGAGTTTCCATTAGAATGGCAAGTCGCTTGTCGTTGCACCTATGCAATTATTGAAAAGATTGGCTTGCTAATAAGTTTTCGTCATCGACAGGCCTGACGCTATCACGAAGATTACCCAACTGCTTCGCTCCTCTATCGAACCGGGATCGAATCCACTACAACTCCCACGAACACTCCTAATTCTTTTACAAGTCGTTAAGGAGCTGTCGACGGGCCGATTACAACGTACTAGAAAGGGCTTCCACTCAATGACTCCAGAGTTATTCCACATCCTTGGAAATATCTACGTCAAGAAAGTGACAGAGGCTTCCCGTGTTCCCAACGGCGGAGGAGCCGATGGAACCAATGCTTTGGAAGCTGCCGAACAAAGTCTCGTTAGTTTGAAGATTATACGCCGCTTGATAATTTCTGGCTACGAGCATCCAAACCGGGATACAGACGTCCCGCAATTCTGGTCCTTGACGCTCTCACACTTTGCAAATTTCGTCGCTATCGCAAAACAAGGACAGTCAAATTTGTCCCCAAGATTTGTGACGTTAATTGGGAAGCATGTCCTTCAACTATCGAAGCTACACCTGGCCATGGCTAAGGAACATCCAGCTGCGTTTGCGTTGCTTCCTCAATCAATTGATATGGTGAAGTTTTATTGGAGTCTAGTTACAGAGCTTGGAGGCTCATATGGGTCCAGTGATCTTTCTCAATTGAAGATCGGCACTGACGGGGATGCGGATACTGAAGAGAAACCGATTTTGGAGAAACTTGGGCTTAAAGGGCTTCTCTTACTGAGAGCATGTGCCAAGCTTGCATTTCACCCTGTTCAGACTTTCAAGTACCAACATCCTGGGGATAAAGAGGAAAGAAGTTCGGCGATTCAGTTGGTGAAGACCCAATTATTCGAAGAAGGATTCGACGTTCAGGTTATGGAACTTCTGGTCACCAAGTTTTTCGTCTTTCGACCGAGCGACCTCCGAGAATGGGAAGAAGAGCCTGAAGAATGGGAAAAGCGTGAGGAGGAAATCACCGATGCATGGGAATTCTCTATCCGCTCATGCGCCGAGAAGCTATTCCTCGACCTGATAACTCATTTCAAAGATCTGCTGGTTCCCAAGCTTTTGAACGTTTTCTATTCTTATGCGAGTAAGTGATTTGAGACCTCTGAAAATCCATTCTCTAACATATACGCAGCTCCACAAAACCAAGACGTACTGTTGAAGGACTCCCTTTATTCGGCCATTGGGTTAGCTGCGGCGTGTTTGGAGAAGACATTAGATTTTAATTCGTTTTTACTCTCGACCCTTATCCCTGAGGTGCAAATTCAACAACCAGGGTATAATATTCTCCGGCGGAGGGCTGCTATTTTACTTGGCCAATGGGTGCCCATAAAGCCTAGTGAACTGGATAGAGATGCTATTTATCGCATCTTCCAGCATCTTCTGAACAGAGATGATCCAACCAATGACCAGGTTGTAAGGGTAACCGCTGGTCGTCAGCTGAAATCCGTTTTGGACCCGTATGAATTCACCGCCCAAGGCTTCTTACCGTACGCGACTCCAATTTTAGGTTCTTTGATGAATTTGATTCAAGAGGTCTCCCTGCCAGAAACGAAAATGGCGCTGCTGGAAACAGTTAGAGTTGTCGTGGTGAAAATGGAAGATCAAGTGAGTTTTGAGATACTGCTGATGCCGTTTATACTTATAGCTAATCACTTTATCCAGATATCCCCTTATGCAGATCAGATTGTCACATTGCTGCCACATCTTTGGGAGCAATCTGGCGATGAACATTTGATGAAACAGGCGATATTGACCTTGATGTCCGCCTTAATTCACTCCATGAAACAGGATTCTGTCAGATACCATCCGCTGGTCCTCCCACTCATACAGAAATCTATAGAGCCTGGATCGGTATGTAATCATGGTTTGTCCGTACATTGAGATGCCCATATCTAATTGACTGATTCTTAGGAATCTCTCATCTATTTGCTAGAAGAGTCTCTTGACTTGTGGTTTGCTGTCTTAGCACAAACGCCAGCGCCGGCCAGTCCACAGATCCTCGCCCTTTTCCCCTTCATATTTTCCGTCTTCGATCTAGGAACGGACAATGTCCGCCAGGCTCTTGAGGTTACTGAATCCTACATCCTACTAGCCCCACGTGAATTCCTGGATGGGCATATTCGTTTCACCCTCCTCACAGTGTTGGAGTCGCTTCTGGGCACAGGCGTACGTCCACGCATCGGCCTAGTCCCTTATCTTGCATCAGCGTTGTTACGAATTGGGGAAACATCTCCAAATGAAAACGAGCAGACTTATTCATTGATTGCAGAGTCATTCGTCAACAGTTCGTTCCTTCGAACTCTGCTCTCCGGTTTGCATGAAGCTCACGAGTCGAGTTTCTCCACTGGACCCAACAAAAAATACTCTCCTATAGATGGTGTAGCAGAGACAGATCGCTTTTCGGTACTTGCACGTCTTGCATTGGCCAATCCACGCATCTTTGTCTCAGCCATCAGAGCAGCAACACAGTCTCCCGAGGAACAAACGCTCAAATGGATCTTAGAGGAATGGTTCTTTCACTTTGACGGCATTGGTGATATAACCACCAAAAAGCTCCACACATTGGCACTGACCCATCTCCTCACCCTGAATGGACCATCCTCCCCACCTCCCGCATATCTTCTCAATAATCTCCAATCCTACCTGAGCATCTGGACCGACGTGGTCACCGAACTAGCCGATGGGACGGAAGATGCAGACGATGGTCGTCGAGGCGATTATCTAGTCAACGTTAATAATGGCGCCGTGTATAGCCCCGAAGGCAAATACCACGATAACGAGCCTCCCGAGACCACTCGTCGTCGGGCCTGGACGCTTGCTGATCCAATCCACCGGATCAACATTCGTGACTACGTCACTGAGCATCTTCGAACCCTGGTCGGCGCATGCGGAGGTCTCGATCAGTTCCGTGCAGAATGGTTGGTCAACGTGGATCAGGACGTGGTGAATGAATTTGCAAAGTTGGGTGTTTTCTAAGGGTTGATATTTTCCTCAAGGTCTTTCTCTGCAAGATCTCTTGCTTCCACTTGCTTCGCATTTTCAGCCCTGGTATTAATGCCCAAATGACACGGATTGGCGAATGTAGGCGCGGCTTCAGAACTCCTGGCGTTATAATGGATGCGAACTTTGACTTGGATGGGGATTCTCCTTTTTCTTCTCTTCGTCCAGGTCCTTGCATACATACGTGCATAGAAGAGCGGATCTCCGCATGAGCTCAGAGGTCAATAGATATCAGTTCGAGCCTTCATAGTTGCTTTCTGCTACCTTTCCATTCATGAGGGGCTGGAAACCTCGACTTGAGATATGTAAATTATGCGAAATCTCGAGCATTTGTCATGATTGTAAACCACTGAGGTTTGTTAGCCCTAAGCGTCACACAAACAGCCGCATTTGACTGTGAGAATCGGCCTTTCTCAGCCAAACAAAGCAGTAGATTCCAAAGGCGAGCATTATTCCCAAAAGATAAAAGAAAGCAGCCCACGAGATAGTCAAATTTCCTCCAGATATTCAGGAAACCAATTAGTTCCTTTTCAATTTTACTTTAGACCCTCGATGTCTAGCACCTGGGATATCTTCGTTCTTCCAAGGGCTGCGGAAACACGCCGCCCTGGATGAGCTGTTGCATATCCCACTCCGGCGCACCCTCTGTCTTCCATGTCCAAAAGACCCAACCACGGCCCATCTCCGCAGCATCCAACTGAGCCTCGATGAATCGACGAATATTTCGTTTATCCTGCGCAGAAAGGCCCGAGACGGACCCGACCGACTTTCCTGCACAGCTGCCCACGCGCTTGGATTCAGGGAGCGTGCCGTCATACCGTGCTCCCCGACCTCGACCGTTGAGATACTTTGCGCAGTCTGTCATGGCACCGGACCATTCACCGATGATAGTTGGTTTGTCGGTTTTTGAGACTTTTTCTTTTCCAAAGGAGCAAGCGAGAGAGACATGCTGGTCTGTGTTCCAAGTTACCAGCGTAGTATCGAAAACCTGGTAGTGGTGAGCGTCCAGGGTAGAGTGTGTTATTCCGACCGAGGGGCTCATAAAGCCGTTCCAAGATGGTGGGTCTTGGAAGGCGTCGGAGATCACCACCAAAGTGCCTGGGTTAGAGTCACGGACTGTGCCCCAGCCGTCGTTGTAGAACTGTTTGAGCTGATCCATATTCACACCTTTCTGGGGGAAGGGCTCATTTAAGAGCTCAATTGAGGTGACAACATCAGACATTTTAGCATACCGCTTGGCAAGAAGGCGTATAGCACGAAGGGTTTGCTCAACAGTATTGCCGGTGCCCCAGTGGACGTCACCACGGCGTCCACTATTATCGAAACCATTTTGCGATCCAGGTGCTTTGAGATGGTCAGCTCAGTGTTCATCGCAATGATTTATTGATGTGATAATAATTAACTGACCTCCATGAAGATCGATCATGACTTTCAAATTGGTTTCCCTAGCCCATTGAATTGCTTTATCCAAGTATTCCAGTTGGCCATTGACATACGGGTCTCGAGGTAGTTTGACCAAAGCCCAATACCCAATGGGAATTCTCACATAGTTTAAACCAGCGCGGGCCATCCGTGCGAAGTCGCCTCGAGTAATCCAGGAGCTCCAATGTTCCTGCAGACGGGAACGAGCTCTGGAGCCCAGTATTTGACAAATTGTATATTCATCGACGGCTTCTTCACCGGCCTGTTCAAAGATGGATGGTGTGATCCATGGCTCTAGGACTAACCATCCTCCCAGGTTGACACCTCGTATTAAATCATCGGCCTGTGCACGCGGTTGCCTTGCCGTAGAATGTTAAATCTAAAGGAAGCAATGAGGGTATGGGGAGGGAGAGACTCTTACAAGCTGGTTGCAAACGGAAAACCAACCGTCAAGGACAACTGAAGAAGAAAGTTGAGGAGAAATTCCACCTTCATCCTGACCTAGTTGAGCCTACCTTTGCGGTACTTTGCGTGAGGGGTATCCAAGATGTAGAAAACAGAAAAACATCATCCCTAAGAGGGGCCGTGCCTACCTTTAACAGGATTAGGTGCCTCGTATTTAAAAAGAAAGGAGACATGAATATCCCACTTCGAAGCAGAAACCCTGGACTAGAACCTCCAAAATAGAAATGGTCAATAGCATCCAGCATCCCACATTGCGGCGTGTGCCCCATTCACAAGTATTTGAGGAACCAAAATGGCTTCTATTGTGAGGTGGACTCGAATATTGGGTTCAAACAGGTGGCACAACATATATGCAGCGTAGATCATCGGACAGATCAGTTGCCTCTTTGGATGGCGATGAACTGCAATTTGCTGGATTTCTGGACCTCAAACTGCAGGAGATAAAGCCATTGATTATTGGGCCCGGATAGCAGGCTGGTTGGAGGTGTCATTCGACCAGTTGTGGTTTCAGCATTCGAAATGGATACAATGTTCGTCATCTTTGCGGTCCAGGCTTGTGGATGGACCCGATTGGGAGGGCAGGGACAGGCGTATTGTGAATCTTCACATGGGTATCGTGTCGACTGCCTATTAGACATCATCGGCCAGAGCAGAAGAACTTGGCCTGAGTAGAGGTATCCTCGAGCTATACGGAGTTGTGCTTCGTTGCAAACCCAAGCATGCAGGCATCCTTGCTGTCATACCATCTCTTCCTCTGGTAGCCAACCACCGAGTGATCAAAGCAGTCATCTTTGTTGCTCAGGGTCGCCTGACTTAAAAGTTGGCATGATTGAAATGCAAGGGGTCGCCGCTGTGATATTTCTTTCATCAGTAATGTCAGTCTCTTGCTGAAATCTCAAGTTGTTCCAAGAGAATGGAGAGAGGTGTCGTTGTTTGGGGACGATGGAGGTGGAAGCGGGATGCATGGAGCGAGGTTCAAAATTACCCGAAACAGACTTCCGAGAGCTTATACTTTATTCCGACCTCTCAGCCACAACTCACATCGCGGCTGTTCGTCTCCAGGCAGTTTGGGGAGAGAGACAGCGAGCTCCCGAATGACAATCCCCACAACTACCACAGATCTAATACTGGCTTGCCTTGAGTGCCCTCCTAACCCCATTCAAGAGCCGAAAAGTGGCGGGATGGCGGGTGTTCCTCGCGGCACGACGTGAAGCAAAAAACCTAAATGTAACCATCACTCTGCGACCAGGAAACTCACCACCAGAGTCTGGGGATCTCATTTTGATGTTATCCAATTATCGAATGACACCTTTGACACTCATTTTTCGCTGCGCATTCTTGATCGACTGCACTCTCTCAAACGTTTCTCTTTGATTTACAGCCTCAAATCTCTCCGCAGGATTTTGACTTCGAGTTTATCAAAAACTTATACCCAATCTGCCAAACCGTCAGAAAAGTAGCGATGGAAGGCTACACTGTTCCTCTCATCCTGGACAACAAGGACGTCGTTACATCGACCACATTCGCCGTGAACAGCCCCTCGGCGGGGCAGCCCATCTACCAGTGCAGCAGCGCTTCCGTGGACGATGCCAACCGTGCCGTAGACTCCGCCCACGCGGCATTCAAGAGCTGGTCCAAGACGAAACCAGCCGTTCGCCAGGATATCTTTCTCGAAGCCGCTGAAATCTATCTGCGGCGGAAGGGTGAGCTACTCGGATACTGCGCGCAAGAAACCGGTGCAAACGGTCCGTTCCCCGAGATCACGTTTGGGCTGGGTTATCAAATGTTTAAAGATGTGGCTGGAAGAGCTGCAAATATCGAAGGCGTTGTTCCGCAGCTGCTCGAAGAAGGACAAAGTGCGATCGTCTATAGAGTTCCTTATGGAGTGATTTTGAGCATTGCGCCCTGGTGAGTCTACCCCAAAAGCAGGGTAATATCCCTGTTTTCGTGCTGACAGCTCGTGCAGGAACGCTCCCTTTCCCCTGGGCCTACGCTCTATCCTGCTGCCGTTGATGGCCGGAAACACAGTAGTGCTGAAGGCCTCAGAGTTCTCTCCCAGAACCTTTTGGGCTCTTGCAGATGTGTTCCGGGAAGCCGGACTGCCAGACGGATGCATCAATGTGGTCTACCATCGCCCCTCAGATGCAGCCGAAGTTACGACAGCTTTGATTGCCCATCCCGCTGTTCGCAAAATCAATTTCACAGGGAGCACTATTGTGGGCAGTATTATCGCCTCGACTGCCGGAAAGTATATCAAACCAATTCTGTTGGAGCTGGGTGGGAAAGCAAGCTCTATCGTGCTTGATGATGCGGACCTTGATAAGGCTGCGACACAATGCATTCTTGGCGCCTTTGTGAACGTACGTCAAGTGTTTATGTTCCTTCCACACAGCATGGTCTCGAAAGTCCACTGTGTATTTACATACACCCCACTAACACTATTCTCTCTCTGCGCAGTCCGGACAAGTTTGTATGTCCACAGAACGCATCATCGTCCAACGAAAAATCGCAGAGGAATTCCGTGCCCGGCTCGTCGAGACCATGAAGGTTATGTATCACGATGACTTTCCATCGCCAATTCTCATCGGCACCGCTCCTGTCACGAAGAATAAAAAGCTCATCGCCGACGCAGTTTCTCAGGGTGCTGGAATTGTCCATGGAGATCCCAACCGAAAGGAGCAGTCCGACACTCGAATGAAGCCTGTCATCCTCGAGAATGTCACCCCGGATATGGATGTACACACGACGGAGTCGTTTGGCCCGACAGCCTCGCTGTTCGTGGTGGACACTGATGAGGAAGCCATCGAGCTGGCGAACAACACGGAATATGGCCTTACCGCAGCTGTTTTCACAACAAATCTGGGCAGAGGTTTGCGGGTAGCCAAGCAGATTGAAACCGGGTATGTATCCCTTTCAACCTCGTTGATGGCCCACTAGCATAATTTGTACTCCCATTTGAAGCGGCTTCATCGCAACGATGCTAATGCTTTATCGTTTTGTAGTGCGGTCCACATCAACTCATTAACCATCCACGACGAGCCTGGCCTCCCGCACGGCGGTGTCAAGAAGAGCGGTTTCGGTCGTTTTGGTGGCACGACTGGCCTAAATGAATTTTTGACGACAAAATCTGTGACCTGGATGGACGTCTAAGAGATGTTCAGCTTGAGAAAAAACAGGATTTCACCTCAAATGCTTTTAACAATTCTGAATCTTGATGCCCAACGCATGGAGCTCATACTTTGAACTTCTGCGGTTCCGGGTTTCCGAACGATACCTGCGTCGATCGAAAGTTGCTACCCCACCGCTCTTGTTATGAACTGTTGCAAGTCGCATGAGGCTCTTTTCTTTGCTGTCACAGGGCCATGTCTCGTGATGAAGCAAACCGTTGATGGCGGAAAACATAGTGAAACATCCGGATTGGTGGTGCTGTTCTTAGCGTTTATGCAATAGCTCTAGAGTTACGTACCAGCTACCATGGATGTATCAACTTTCATATCCGTGCTTTAAGAAAGAGAAACAGGATTCCCCCTCTGGGTCCAAGCTGGGTTTTGTCGCGCAAAATGCAACGAAAAGGAGATTATTCTCCGGTCGATGTTATTCGACATACTCTCCGAAGTACTATGAAGTAACCAGCGAGTGTCATCCGGGCAACGTCATAGAGCTCGCAGCCCAAATCGAATAAATGTTGGACGCGTAGGCAATCAAGGACCCTTGACAGCTGCAATCTCAGTAGATCAGGAGTGCTTGTGTGATTCATCCTGCCTGAGCCGCATCACACGGCGTCTCCTGCATCCAGGTTCCAAGATGCATGCATGATATGAAGGATTAAAATGCCTTCATTATTGCCATCGAATTCTGGATATCGGCGTTCCAGGGTGCATGCCCTTGTCATCGGGACCGGACGCTGGCCGTTTCTCCGACTTTCTCCTTTTCGACTGTGTCCAGAGACACGGGGAGTTGTGGAAACAGAGTAACATCCTTGCTCCAACAAGGGTGAAAGACGGAGGGAACACTCCGTAAAAAATGGAAAAATGTCGCTATCCCTCCACATTCTGGCCCTATCTGTGTGGATTCGGGCGGAGGATTTTTTGGAAGGTTAAAACTAAAAAAAAAAAACATCAACGATAACCTCGCAGCTCAGCTACAGTATGTAAGGCTATGTATGATTGTTATTCGCAAGAGCTTCGTTTGGGCTGAATATCAACGAAGTTTGCTCATGGCACACGCATGTGTGCTCGACGCTGCTGTCAAAGCTGGATGGACGCCACGTTCGCTTGCCATGCAACTCATGCAGAGAGGCTCATGGACGGTGACCCAGAGTTCGAAAATGCTTGTTCCACCACCCAACCAGACGCGTCGCTCTGGATTTTCTGGCGCAAGGCTGGCAGACCCGACGTTCGTTTCCACCGTTTGTCTCTGGATGGCTTGAGTCTCGAGCAAAAAGAGGCGAGTAAGGGGGTGGAGTGATAAAAGACAATAGTGCCCGAAATGTGTTGGTCATGAGTCACAGCACTGTAGAGGCCATCATGGATGGTTGCACGCTCAGGCCCGAGGGGTGCTATTATTGTTTGTTGTTAGGGCGGCTAGATCTAGAGAGCACCCACTCCAGCGTGTGGGAGAGAACGGGACCCCTGGGTGGCAATAACAGCAGAAAACACGCACCCGACCCGCGCTACACTCCATGCACGCTTGGCATGTCAAGTCTATCCTAAGATTGAGTTAACTTCTGTCAGCCCGGAGCTCACCAGCAGCAACAATTCGTCGGGAAATTAAAGCTGAATTTTTCGAATGAGCAAAGGACGCGATCGCCTCCAGGATTGGGCAAGGCAGCAGTCCGCTGTTTGATAACTGTATGTCTCGGTCCGCCTCTCACCCGGTACCTGGACTTTAAGCCACTCGACACAACGGGTAAACATGCGGCCAGGCCATTGGCCGCAGGACAGTTTACTAGTGCGTAGTCTAAATTGATGCAAAGTTACATTGCGATGTTGTCACGCGTATGTAACTCTGCGCGCAGCCCGGCAAAGGGCCAGGGATGGATTAATATTGAGGAAAAGGACGCAGCAGGCATTCAATACTTGTGTATCTCGCGCAAGGAACATGGGCTGGCGGGCGGGAGTCGCTGTCTGACTCTCGTGCGTGGCGGATCGCGCGAATCGCCGCGGGAAACGGCGCGCGCGGTTGGGCGCCGTGTTTTGCTCCTGCTTCTGCTGAGCTGAGACCAGACGAGACTGCCCCATTGGGACTTAGAACCCCGTGGGCTATCGATAAACGATAAGGGAAGGCACGGCCAGGAAACGGCCGGGTACCTGGTACTTACAGTACTTTCCCCGTCCTCTCCATGATTTTAAATACCGTATCGGGTCCACCAACAAACACGTGGGAGCGCCGCTGATTGGCCAATGGCTCCCATCTCATTTCGCATAGACTCTTGGCCGCACATGCACTAGCCGCATCCAGCGTAGCCCCGTCATGGCTGTCCTCGGCGCTAGGCTGCAGACGGCAAAGTGTCAACTCACCGCGCTCCAAGCACGCAGTGAGGCTCATCCCCTTCGGGCTTCCCCTCCCTCTCTGGGCTAATTTCAGCCGTTCCTTTTCTTCCCTGCGTTTCGCTCTCTTCTTCTGTTTCTTCTTCTTCCTCTCTTTTCTCTTTCTTAAACACTCCTTCGCGTCCGGTCCTTCGTTTGTTGTCTCTCCAACCCAAAGTCACTCTTTTGACCTACCTCGAGGATCTATATCCTTCACACTCGTTCTTTAGATCAACTATATACCCTTAATTTCACTCCTCTACGCGAAAGAGTAACATCACATAATTCACAATGAAGTTCTCTGCTGTCATCCTCACTGCCCTCGTGGCCGTCGCCTCTGCCCTCAGAGAGCCAGACTACACCAAGCCCCCAAGCGGCAACCCCATTGCTCGCCCTGGCTTGCAAGAGCAGGTTCCTGTCGGCGTTGAATACACCATCACCTGGCAAGCAACCACTCCAGGCCCCATCTCCATCCGCTTGCTCCGTGGCCCCAGCGAGAACGTCGTGCCCATCAGCACCATCACCGCATCCACCCCCAACAGCGGCACTTTCAAGTGGACTCCTCCCGCCTCTCTCGAAGGTGATGTCTCCCGCTACGGCCTCCTGATTGTCGACGAAACCACCGGCGAATACCAGTGGTCTACCCAGTTCGGCATCAAGAACGACCAGCCACAAGTACCCACCCTCTCCGTGACTCGCACCGTCGTTGAGCCTCCCGCGACTCAGACCACCCCGGCCGGCACCCCCATCGTCACTCTCACGACCACCATCTGCGACGTGACCTCTGCTCCATACCCCACCGGCACTGGCTCCGGCACTGCTCCAGGCACCATCTCCTCTGCCTTCCCAACTGCTCCCACCAGCTACCGTGCCACTCCCACCCCAGTGCCATCCATCCCCCCTCCATTTGAGGGTGCTGCTGGCCGCAACGCCGTCAGCCTAGGAGGAGCCGTCCTCGCCTTGGCTGCCGTCCTCGCTTTCTAAGCTTGTTTTTGCTCTCTTTAATATCCACCTTTTCGCCTCTTGAGAGCGATACCTTGATGAGCTACGTTCTTATTTTTCTCCTTTCTAATACAACCTCCGACGTTGTTTCCTTTGACGGGAATTAGGGGGACGGGCTTGCAATGGCATTTTTCATTTCTTTTTCATTTCTTTTTCATTTCTTCTATCATAAAAAATGGGAAGCGACGGTTAATTCTCGATTTTTGGAATCTCTTCTGTGAAATGTATGTCGAAGTACCCGTGTATTTTGATACCGATGGCGAGCTAGCATCTCCCCCCCAAAGAGCTCGTGAGCGCGTTTCTTTCGTGTATGTATTTACTTTCATATGAACGGCTGCTGGAAACGGAATTCCAAATGATTGACTTAGCTTCCCGCCATTTCCATCCCGTACCCATCCTTTTCGTAGCGTTCTGTATCTATGCACCGCGTGAGAAGGTCGATCTCATCACCAAATCTCAACGTTCTACCGAGTACACTGCGTCGCAACGTTGATCTGTGGTTGATCGTCACAGCCCCTCCCCACGATAAGTTTACGGTGATGTTGCACAGTTTCACCTCGCAAACTGACCTCATCGCGCATCGCCGATCAGCAGTGATCACTGAAGATAACGGCGTGGTAAAACGATGTCAACCCCACACCACGGTACGCCCGTCAGTCTGCACCACAAACCACAACCAACGTGGTGGCACCGCATAGAACGCCACGGCAGCATGAATTACATATTAGTTAGATATCAATGTTGGTCAACAGCAAAACGGTGCAGATCAAGCCCTGTCGATCAACCACAGAACACTGGTTAACTAATAAACTAACTTACTGGTAGTCTACTCCGTATGTATGTACAGTACCTCTTCATCTTCTCTGTCAGCGTTTGAAGGTTTGTCGCCGATCACTAACTATAATACGGAGTACTGACTCTGCGTATGAAGATAAGCATCAAGGGTTGTTCTGACGCACAGGCGCCTGGGGCGGGACGGGGAAAGGGATAAGATGTTTGGGATCTCAGCTTCGGAGTTAATTGAATTGTGATGAACATGTTGCTCTCGAATCTACAGCAAGAGGAGGGGTTAGTTAATCGTTCAAATGATCGAGGATAGTTACTCCGTAGACAGCCCAGCTTCCAGGACAATTATTGAGTACAGCCTGGATACATTCAACGTATCTGACCTGGCCCGACTGACAAAGAACGTGGTTCCTGCAGCCGTAGCGGAAAGAAACAATCGTGCCGTGCTTTGTTACAAATGAATTGTGATGTTCATCCTGTCCATGCACCATCCCGTCGCATTGTCGTACAGTATGTACTGTACCTTGAGCACATCAGCTCATATGCCAACTACACGGCTTATTGATATGTTTCTCAACCAATTTCGCGCATCATGGCGTTTCATTATTGTTTCCTTCTCTCGAGGAAATTGATTCTAATTAACTCTGTATCTATGTACTATACATTTTTGAGCTTCGCTTCGAAACACAGCTTGAAGATGTGGAACATGAAACGGTATGAAATTGAGACATGAACCCGCCGCTTGGCGTGTCAATCCGAAAGTCAGGAGAGTAGAAAAAACAAAACAAAAGAAAAACGAGTTTCATCATCGTCGTTATTTATTATCGTCATAGTGTTCGTAAAAATATAAGATATGGGGCCTTGGATGAGCTTTATCTCAATCCGAGGGCACGTCGATCGAATAGCTGATCATGATCCAATGCCGATAAGCCGGAAAACGACGGTGCGATGAAGCTCCTCCCATGCCTATCTTTCTCCCCAAAATCGTCGCGTCAAAATTAGGAACGGAAATGAGAAGGATGAGAAGATGTCGACTCCCGGCTCTGTGTTATTTAAGGAGTGTCGATTATCATTCGGTCCGATTCGCAATTGCCCGGTAAATGAGATATGTTCTCAAAATCTTCAAGATTGTTTTGCCGTTCATCGGGCTCTTGCGTCGTGGTGAGATGAAATTCTGTACTATCAGGGATCTGTTCGAAGCTGCACGAACACATCAAGGACGCTGGGCCATCTTTTATTGCAAGTCCAATGGCGAGCGCGATCGCGAGCGAGAATTTCGCCCATAAGTTGAAAGAAGGCTGGACCGGGGGATGAGACGAGTGTGGTGATCGTTCACAATCTTGCAAAATACAACTATCAGGTTGGGATCGGTTTGTCAAATCCTGAATGGACAGTCGCGTTGTCGCACGGCATGAAGCCGTTTCTGTCTCACCTTCATTAACGTCTTCAGGGCCCTTCAATGTGACTATCTCAGGGGCACACCGGTACAAAGGCAAGTTTCCAACAATTTCCGATCGAGCATGACGCTTCAGCCATTGATTTCTCCTTGGCACGCCCAAAATCAAACCGAGAACCCACCAGGGAAGCTTCCCTATCCTCTTCCAATTCGAGTGCCATGAGTTGAAAAGAATTCGTTTCGCCAATATCATCGAGCCAGAAATGATATCACGGAACCAGCTGGAGCATCGCAGAGTACCCTTAGCAGCCAGATCTGCACCATGTTCAACAGCAGCGTACTGACTCGCCATGGGCGGCGTGACCTTTGGGCTAGATGAGTGGATTCGGTCCAAAAAGCGCGTCTTTCCGTGGTACGACCCGTTATGCATAAGGGCAGCCAGAGCTGCAGGAGGACGCGAATCACCAGCCGCTCTCGGCGAATACAGCTTTTTTGAGGGCTCGTGATAAGAATAAAGATTCCGAGTGGGAGTGTCGAAAAGCCGAGGCGGATGCAAATGACCCTCAGGGAAGGGACTTGTCTCATATTCTTGGTCAAGCGCGCAATCCTCGCCTGACGTATCTGCAATGTCGGACAATGTATGGCCTGATATGGCCTCCTCGAAGGACTGATACTGGTCGGTATTCCCCTCTAGGGCATCCAACGTCTCTTCGTGTACTTGGACAAAGTTGGATGGGCTATGCCATTCGTTCGTGGACAAGGTTCGTGAGTGTCCAGCAGAATAGTCGACCTTGTCAGAGTGGTAGCTCAGACTTGATGGTGAAAGCAAAGAAGAAGTGATAGGGAGTACTAATGGCTTCAGTGTACAAGACCCTGACGGAAATCGCCTCATTCCCCTATGTCGGCGAGGAATTTCAAGCGGAAGAGGAAAGGAAGTTCCCCATATAGAAGAGCCAGACGAGTGTGAGATCATTGAGGATCTTTGAGATCCTTGCAAACGTGTGGACGGCGATGAACACGAGCCTCCCAACCCTGAATCGAGAGACATCAGTTCCGAAACAGGTCGACCCTCCATCATTTCCTCCTGATAACTGATATCGAGTTCTGGAATCTCGCCACGGGCGGTTTCGACAAGCAGCTGGTAGCTTGGCTCCGGTATCGCCAATGGTTGGAAAAGTGGTCGCCGGACTGGAGACAGAGGTATGCGAGAAAACATTGACCTGGGCCTGGGAGTCTGGTGGGTTCCTTCTTCATCCGTCGAAATGAGCTCGCATCCAAAACTTGCCCTCGCATCCTGGTCTGATTTTGTTGGCGATTGTGCGAGCAGCCCCGTCAACACGTCTACCCTCCTTTCGAGACTCTTGTTTGTCGAATTGACGGATTCTAGACTCCGCAGCCGCTGTCCATCCATCTCTGCTTCCCATTCGAGTTCACGGATTTTGTTACTCTTAGTCTCCAGTTCCCTCTCCAATGTGCGGATTTTTGATCGCAGCTGGGACTCTCGGCTAATCATCACGTTTATTTCTTCCTGCACTCGACCTTCGAAACGCTCTTCCCATTCTGCAAGCTCCTGCTTCAGCAACCGATGCTCCGCATTCAAAGCTTTATACTTGGTTGCGTAAGTATTACCCATCGGCGAATTTGCAGAGTTCGTACATTCTAGTGAAGCGGCCAACTGAGTTTCCAAATGCTCTATATAGCGAGAGGTTCCGTGACTGACGGTACGGGCTGAAGTTGGTTGACGTTTTCGTCCGTTCAACCCCGTGGAGGGGACTCTGGGGACAAACGTCGAGGGATCCTTTGGTCTCATGGCTGTTTCGGGAGAGAATGGTTCCAAGAGAGGTGTTTTGGGTCGAGAGTTGTTATCGAAGAGAGCGCCAGACGCAGTGTCTGCACCCGTCGAACCGTCTTGTTGCAATTCTTGAAAGAATGTAGAGATGAGAGGACGCGGCGCACGCGGTTTTCGTCGTTGGGTAGAATTCCGGAGCTCCTGTAAAACGCCTGTTCTTTTCCTCCGCAACGCATTGGGCCGTTTATCAATACCCTCCTGTGCTTCAACTCCGTCCTCGACACTGCCACCGTTTTCCTTGTTATCGTCACGATCCGACCCAGAAGGACTTTTCCACACGGCGAGCTGAGGGCTTATCGGTCGAGGGTTAGGGAGGAGTCCACCGCGAAAGCCAGCATTGCGTAACTGTAGTCGTCGGTTCTGGCGGCTGAAGGGATCGTCGTGCGGGCTGGGCGATGTGCACGGCGAGCGGCTGGGCGAGAGGAACGACCTGCTTCTCTGGTAGGAGGGAGACCGTTTCTGTTTATCACTGGGGATGATGGAGGAGGAAGAAAAGGGGGATTCAGGATCCGAAAAGACATTGCCGTCCATAGTTTGGGAAATGAGGTTGCAATATTATTAGAAGTCGCCTTGTCTCCATATCGCGTCTCGAATCGACTGTTGAGAAAAAGCGGTGCCCGATTGGTCAATGGGCACGGGTTCCTGGGGTTCAGATGAGATCATGAAAAGGAATTCCATGAACCGAGGAAGAGGTGGCTAGCCAGTGGTGACTTGTGAGAATTGCAAAATGTGGACTGAGCTGTCCTTGTGAAACTGGAAGGATTGCGGTGATGCTCAAGCTGTTTTGGATTGCTCCAATGTGATGTTTGGCAGTTCAGCAACAAAGCGTAACCAGAAGCACATAACATCCGTGATGATGATGTTTTGATAGACGTTTGTTTCCATCTGAGATGTTTCGTTCTTGCCATGTTTGTTTTCGTTTTTGTTTGTCGGGTTGCTCTGGTTCCTGCCAAGAGCACATCCCGGTGGTTCCTGCTCCACCTGATTAATTTTATGCAAATAATCAAAATAAACCAGAAAAGCGGAAAGGGTGGCCCATGACAGCGAATGAGCGTATCTGGAAAGTGCGAGGACTTGATCATTTGAATGCAATCCCGATGGATTCTCATGGCGACAGTCTAGTTAGCATAGCAGATCATCCAGCCCATACAGAAGGATACCCCGCGTTGCTGGCGTAAATCTGTAGAGCATGTGAAGGTCTCCTCCCAGATTCGAGATTCGAACAAAGGAGATAGACAGAGGATTCTCTGCGTCACAACCAATGATGTAGAGCCTTGGTACAAAGGAACCCTGCCATATGACAGGGATGAAAGGGAACAATCGAGAGTCTTGTTCATATTCGACTGCTCGCCAGATGCGATGTCACAGGCAAACAGAGCAAACACGCGTGGTCACGTGAATGGCTAGATTCTCGACCAAAAAATTGGTGATCGCGGTTTGACTGCGAGCATTCTGGAGAATAGAACATTCGAAGATTTCTCAAAATCGAAGCATTAATTTTTTAAAAAATGGCACAAGGAGCTCTAAAAAAGAAACCGGCCTCGTCCACCACTAAAAGGTTAGTTCTCCCAGGTTTTCATTGCAAGATTTTGTGAAATGACCCAAGCTGACCACCCCGCGACAGGTCATCCGTTCTTGGTCTTAAAAAGGGCGCACGAAGCATCGCCCCAAAGAAGGCCGCACTGGTCAAGCAGAAGAAACTGACCAAGGTGCGACACTGCAACAACCCAAGTCCTGCGTCGAAAGAGGGTCCCAGACAACTGACAAAAGTGTAGAAATTGTCCGCTGGTCTAACTGCGAAAATGGAACGGAATCTCGCTGAGAAGGCGGGCCATTTGGAGCTGCTCCGTGGAGGCAAAAACGACAAGAACAGTGAGAAGGACAAAGGTGCGGCTAAGAGGAAATGAAAAAAGGTCGACGAAGAACCGCGAGGAGATCAGAATTCTTTCACTTGGGACGACACATGAGTGACTCGACGTTACGTTGGGCTTTGATCCCATGAATTTCTAAGGCTATGATACGGATTTGGAGCCGAATACCGCGATTTTGATGCGTCGACTAATCGAGCGGTACCCGCCACGCAAAACCTGGATGTTTGGACCAAGGACGGCGGCAGCAACAGATGGCCCAGTATGCCTTGTGAAGGGAAATCCTGTCAGTAGATTTGTCTTGTACAGAACAAGTGCTGCTGGCTGATGATCTGCAAAGAAAGAGTGTGTCACCATACTTTGCATTAAGATGCAAACTTCCACATTATGGGCTCACATGTATCTTTACAGCTATACCAACATGTATACATCACGGCCATGCTTGCTGTTGTTTGTTACACCGTGCTCTCTTTAAATAGTTGAAAAATATCATATCGTTGGAATGCGATAGCGCACTCCAGCCTCTCTAATAAGCTCCTTCCCTCGTGCCATCCACCCCTCGAATCCCTCCGCAGTAGCCATCGCAGGGAAATCATCCCAAACCCGATTTGCATCCGCATACATGGACCACACCCCTTCTAGCTCGCCCTGCGACATCCATGCCGGCAGCCTGAGCTTCACAGACGTATAATAAAAATACAAGACCTTGCACAAACTCTGCACCCGCTCCTCGTAGCGCTCCTTATCGATATCCGGGCCCGGTCCACCGTCGCCAAGAAGCTCCCACCACGATACCCGCCAGCGGAGACTGATGAGGATGTGCCCCAGCTGAGAGAGGAATTTGACAAAGCTCTCGTAGGGCAGGTCGTCCCATTTGTTCTTGTTGAGTGCATATTGGAGGGCCCGGTAGCCGTCTACTTCGAGTTTACGGCAAATTATTCGAGAGAGCTGCGCGGCGAGGAGAATCTCTACCTGATCGTTAGCGTCGTCGACGTTCATCGGGCGGTCGGCAATCTCGTCGGAGAGAGAGATGAAATCATAGCTTGCACGGCTTGGCATGGTGTTCCATTGCGACAGGAGAGACTGAAGTGCCAGCAGCGCAAATTAGCGATTATTTCTCATCCTAAAAGTTTGCAATCGAAAGTCGAGGTATTGGCCACCTACGAGCAGATCTTGTGTGGGGTTGCACTTTTTGACGCATTTTTGCCAGTGGTTGAGTTTCAGAACGTGGTTATCGATAAAATCTCGCAGGTCGTGTGGCCCCTTTCCCTGCTTCCCCTTTGAACTTCTCAAATAGTTATACGTTTCGTTCAAGTCCAAGACGAACAATGTTCCCCAGGCTTGCCGAACGCGTATGTTGAACTTCCCTTGTCGTCCCTCGACTAAGGAAATGAAATGATCCATCTCGAAAGTTGATGGAAGTTCCATCCGCCGTCTCGATGAGCCGTCAAGGGTGAGGTGGTTGACCGCTCGTTGGGCTCAGGAGATTGTTAGAGTTGAGAAACCTGAATGAGTTTGGCTGTACTTACAAATATAATTACAGGTCCCAGACTCTACTATCTGGGAAAAGTCTGCCTTTACGCATGGCTGTTCGATTATATTAGATTTGGTTTGCTCGGTACATGCAGTGCATGGGCTTTGACCAGAACACTTAAAAGTAAAGAGTTAGTTCATTGTACCCATTTTGACGGTTGCATCAAGTTACCTTCTTCTTGGATAGCCGGCACCAAAGGCACACACTTTTATCCTTCCTTCTTAACGCCGCATCGCGTCTAGCATCGATTGACAGAGGTCCTTGCCGGCGTGCTCTGACAATCGGTAACACCTCTGGTGAACATAAAAGTGGGCCTCCCCTACCATCTTCCTGAACGATCTGAAAAGTATTTCCGGAACCCGCTGTGCTTTTGATTTTAATATCACAAGTCTCATTTTCACCGCAGCCAGAAATGTTGAGTTTGTTGTGTGACGGTGCTGTTTGCACCGAGCCGGCCATTGACTCGCGTCTGTTCGAAGGCGGTGATACTTTCAAAGGGGCTGGGCCTTCGATTGTTCGCATATTGGGAGGTTGGCTCTTATGTAAAACTGTTCGTTTGTCTGGATCGTTTGGTATGCCCGGTGCACGCTCTAATTTCTCGTCAATCGAGGGTGCATCCGATGACCGAATGGAACCATGTGAAGATCGAAAATGGGACGCTGAAAAGTCGGAACTGGGCCTCACTTCGGGTACGTTAGAGGAACATGTAAGGCCCGCAAAACAAGGCAAACCCAGCTCGAGGCCCTGTATATCTTGAGTTATGCTCTTCGTCGCCGATGGTACCTTTTCCCGGAGATTTTCTTGGGACATGAACGAGAAAGATTGGGAATCTTTTTGTCCCCTTGGTTTACCGTCCTGTTGCATAATATCTGCAGAGCATTGAGCGCTCGGCGGCATGCAAAAGCTCCTTGTAGTGGCGTTCAGAGCCAGCATGCTAGAGGATAATTGGTCGTCGTCCTGTTTCAGTTTAAGTGGAAGGCTATAGCTCGTAGAGCAATGGGCATCAGATACATGTATTAGGTTTTGTGACAAAGCATCAACACCGCCGAGAGAGGCCATACTATTGAAACAACCGGGTCCAGTTATAAACTGGGACTGAAGATGGTCAATTGGAACTCCGGAATTAACCATGTTGGACGTGAAATTTTCCGATATGTATGGCTCTTCTCCGAAATGATGAGATTCGAAAAACTGACATTCGAGTTCCTTCCTCGCCGATTTGTCGATCGCGTGAATATTGGTCAACCTAGAGAGCCGCGAAGTATAGTTTTAGAATATCAACGTTAAAAACGAGGGGCTCTTTGGGCTGCATACTCATGTCCAGAGTGATTCAGAGGAAAAGGCCAATCGCTCACAGCATCCGCGCACTCTTCAAAATAATTCATGGCACCTGAGTAATGTAACGCTGAAACAGTATCTCGCATGTCGGAGGTGCTACGGTCTGATTCAAATTCGGGAGACTGCCAACTTGCTGACTGACACCATTGGCTCTCCTGGTCCGGGTCTCTCATATGTGTATCTTGAACAACACCCTTCATTCTGAGGACCTGGAGCGCAAGGACTCAGGTTCAACCCTTTGAGAAGCGTTCAGACAATATGAGGACGTTACCAAACTCGAGCGGGGGTCGTCAACTGCGCTGCCTGCAAAGAGTGAAATGTAGACGGCGACCCTGCTTTCCAGCACACCAAAATCTCCCAGTTTGGCTGGACAGATTTCGAACTCGACGCTCCTGATCACTCAAGAAGACTTCCCAAACGCCGTGAAGAAAAGAAGAGCGGTCGCCGCAGATTTGCGCTAATGCAGGTGAGGGGGCCGGATTCGTGCGGAATCACGAAGATATCACAAAATTCCGTGTATGTGGACAGAAACGCAGCAGAGAATACATCAGCATGGCTGACATTGCCACAGGTATCGCAAAATGAGCGACTTCAAAAACTCGGAAATATCCAGAAAAGACTGTGTGAAAAGATTTCCTTCTAATCAACCGACGCCTGTTGATTGACAGAGTAGCTTCAAAGCAAGCAGCACATCCCTGCCACCGATAGCGGAGTAGCACAATGAGACACTCCGCATCTTCAACTTTATAAAAGTTTCAAAGGAAGTGTGGAAATGGGATTTAAATGGCCTTCCCAGCTCAGCCCTGGGAAGCGGGAAAACAATTCAGCACCAGAGGAACAAACGGCGGCCCAGATATCATTTTCCTAACATTCAGGGCAAAGGGCTTGAATATGACTCGCTAAGCCACATCCAATGAATTTGAGATTTCTCCAGATTCTGATTCACTCGCCGAAGGCTTGGAGGATGAATGTTGATAGATGTTCGAGAAAAAATGCCGCAAGCCTGGTTCTTATCACCTGCACGGCGTGTTGGGAACAATGGCCAGTTATGTAAGCATGCAAAGGAGGCAAAGGAGGCACGGGAGTACACAGCATCAACATCTCTCAAACATCTGTTTTAGACCGATTCATGTGATGGATATTCTTTTGAAGTTGCTCATCGAAGTATCTGTATGGAATTAAGTATATGTACTGATCCAGCTAACAATCCATTTCACCCTCGAAATACGCCGACATTCGAGATAGTGTCATTTGACAAAACCAGGGTCCAGCAAAGTAAATATATCAAAGTTATGGCACCATGGCTCCAGGATAAACGAAGAAAAGAAACTGCATGAAGGCCTGGATGTTAGATAGCCCTGGCAGCTTCACCAGCTCCACTCTCCACGACAGTAACCTGTTCAGCCTTCATTTTTCCCTTGCCAACTCCGCCTTCGCCAACACCCATTCTACGGGCAACATAACGCTGTGCAATAACGCCAACTGCCAGAGTGAGCACGTCTTCAACCCATTCCGCCACCCACTCACGAGGATCCACCCCGCCGCTCTCAATGATTTCTGCGATGGCTTCAGGAACAAAGAATTGAGTAGCTTCTGAGTGATCATCGGAGTTAGGTTCCGGCGCGTGTGCATCGAGCCACTCAATCCACTTCTGTGGAATGGGCTGCGAAATGGTATGGAAAGCGATGCCATGAACAGGGTCATGAAGATACACGGCAAACGTAATCTCGTCTTCTGCATCTGGCTTCGGTTCGATTACTCCAGATGTACTCTCTGGTTCACCCGTAGGCCCAGCTTGAAATAATTCCGGAGAAGCGGTTTGGCTTATAGCTTGGATGGAGAGGAAGATATCACTGTTGCGAACTGGATTGGATTCCGATAAGGTTTCAGATGCCTGCCTGGCGGCCTCTTCGACACCACCCCGAGATGCATAATATTCGTTCGCATAGGACTCCGCGCTTGCTCGAACAAGCTTCGTCGCAACCACCGCATTTTTGACAGCAGAAATAGAACGAGGTTGTTTGGGTGACACATAACGCCACCATGGACCATCGCTCCAACCAGTGGTGGGATTCTGGGAAGAGGACGATTCTGCCCCTCGTTTTGGTCCCGATTCTTGCCCACGTTGGATGACAAGAAGGTCACCTCCTTCAACCTGTGCCATTACTCTTGAAAAGACGTTGTAGATTAGAAGGTCGAGGGAGGGGTATCCACGGAGATCGTGTGTAATGTGAATCTGAAGTCGTTCATGGGATGAGATTGGAGGCGCCAAAGTATGAATAAAGGAGGTAAACGTGGGCAACGCAAGTGTTTTCAAGTCTCCGCCTAAGAAATAAGATACGTAAGAAATGGAGAACGAGATCGATCAGAGCAACGGACATACCTAGACCTTTGAGCACTCCGACATTCCCACGAACGTGTTCTGCCCACTTTTGAGCTTCTTCGTTCTTCTGGATCTCCTTGACCGCAGCCTCTGCCTGCTTCATTGCGGCGCTGGCAGTCGCAAATATGCCACCCCACCATCCTCCACCAGTATTTGCGGATTGCGGGTCAGGGGTTTTTGTAGACGATTCAACTTCGGAAGGTGTTGTATCTGCAGGCGTCATACTCGTATGATACGGTCTGGTGCTATCTCCCGATTTTCGGGAGATGGTCCTATCTTCGCTGGTTCGATCGGTAGGCGGAGTATTTGTCGAAGTTCGCTTCAACTGGGGGGTGGACGGCCGACTGGCTGGTCTCTGAGCTGCCAAATTTTCAAGTTCGGTTACAACATCGTGCTCTGAAGCTCCTTGTGGCTCCGTAGAAGCAGTATTGCCAACAGTCTCGTTGCTGACACCCAAGTCATCAAACTGTGCAAGAAGCTCATCATCTGTGGGAACAGGCTTTTTCGACATGATTTCTGAATCGCCTGTTGTGCTCGATAGTTTAATCAAATTTATCCACAGGCTTTAGTAGACAGGTATTTCCATGAAACTTATTGAGATATCTCCAAGTCTCCGACTTCCAGAGCCGACACAGATGGAATGTTTGTCAGTGTTGTTGTTTCCTTGAGGCTCGTGATGCTGTCTCGAACACGCCAAGCCTTTTCCGGCTCGGCCCAGCATCGCCATTGTAGCGGCTTGGCATAATCATCTCACAGTCGCGACGTCAGCTCACTCACAGGCTGTGGACTACCAACTGGCAACACATCATCACACTTTCAATAGTAAGTAGGTTGTGTCGTGGTGGTAGACACGCTGTCATCTGGTTTGGAACAATGCAGAATTAAGACTTGATTCTCTTATGAAATTCGTTATTTGCTAACAGTCACATACTCGGAAATTTATAGAATGCACAGGGCGAACGACCTCAAACTGGCCCTGCACGATAGGAGCAGCGCTTCACCGTGTCAAAATAACAAACGGCTAGCAACTTTCGATGAGCAACTTTCGATGCTGTGCTCGTCAACACTCGCCGAAGCGTGAAGCCGTGTCTTACATACTTCGCGTGAACTATTGTTGCCTCGTCTAAAGCACCCACGGGCCACCGACGAGCACCCTACGCAGATTTATCCTCGAGCTCTCCGTACGGGTTAAATAATTTGAGTACCTAAAAAAAGGCGCTTCACCTGAAAATCTTGACCAACTTATCCGCATGGCTACTTTGTGACGTTAAGAGCACTACTATTGCCTCCTTTGCTGCCTTCCATACGACATCAGTGGTAGTAGACACTTGCTGTGTCGGAATCCCGATGACTTTTCCCGTGAGAGTATTACTTTTTGATCTGGAGTCCACATCTTCAAACGCCTTGAATGATGTGGCTCTGCTGACTATTAAGCAGCGGTTTGCTATTTTCCGCATTTGACCAATGTCAAGTTGGAAGAATTATAGTGTAAAATGACAGGGGGCTGTTATCGCCGGTGAGCCTGGCTTGATATAAACCGCTCTGTATGACGACTATCAACTTCACCTACAAGTCATCGTCTCCATGTCGATGACCGATTATTCTACAAACAAAGCAAGTGTTCACGCTTAATAACGACAACCTGGTTTCCTTTTCTGTGGATGTTCGCTCTTTTCTCTAATTCTCTATATGGAAGTCAATCAGACCATGTTTCAATCCCTACGAGATTTACCGTCGCCGGGAAATTTGATGTCGATAGTCAATGTCTCTCTCGGTTTCACCGTTTTACATCATCAATATTAAGGTTGCGGGGAAAAAGAACCGAAGGACCGGCACAACGGCCGGGAAAGTTGTTTGTTGCAAATTGCTAAAAGCCGATTACACGCGAAAAAGATTCCTTTCAAACTGCTTTTGAAGCAATAGAATTGTCATACGGAGTAATTTGCAATTACAAGCTTCAGAATATATATATTGAAAGTGAGTTTCTAATGATCGAAGGGTCACCGCTGCGCAATGGGCGGGATTATGCCGAGTAGTTCCGTTGCCTGTGCGGCCCATGTTCCGTCGCGGGGCCCTGCCGAATACTATCGTCTGCAATGAAGTTCATGGAAGAAAATTGGCTTATTACCTGTCTGCGTGCTTTATCAATTGCTTTTCGGAATGAATGATATTTGATTCATAATCTGGCTCTCATCTTGTATTTCTAATAAGCCCAATTCGTCCCCCATAATAGCTTGACAATTCTATACCTGGTTACCCGTGGACCGAAAACATACAACCATGAAGATTCCATACACGGCCAACCCACCCCCAACATCCAACGACGAAGAAGCCGCCATTCTACAGAAGGTTATTACCAGAAGAGGCGCAAGCGGCCTGCTTCCCCTCGATCTCGCGCTTCTCCATTCCTTCCCCGTGGCCGACGGCTGGAACGCCTTCCTCGGCGCCATCCGCACCCGCACCTCGCTCCCCGTGGATCTTCGTGAGATTGCCATTTGCCGCGTCGCCACGCTCAACGAGGCGTGGTTCGAATGGAAACATCACGCACCGCTTCTAGCAGAGACTGGGTTCAGCGATGAGATGATGGATCTGGTGAAGACCGCGGAGACACCGTCGGATGCGGAGCTAAATGCGTTGTTCAATCGGAGGCAGGCGGCGGTATTTAGGTATACGGAGGCGATGACGAGGACGGTGAAGGTGCCGGATAAGATCTTTGCGGAGATGAAGACCCTGTTTAGTGAGCAGGAGATCGTGGAAATTACTGCGACTACCGCGGCGTATAACTGTGTGAGCCGGTTTTTGGTCGCGTTGGATGTCGGGGAGATGAATAAATAAATAAAAACAGGTCATTTGGACCGGAGACTCCATAGAAAACATGGGCGTATGGTCCTCGATTTTGTTAATCCCGCTATGATGTTTTCCGGATACCCAGCTCTATCGCTTGTTGCTCGAAGGAACTATACAACGCACATTATCATTTTGGTTCGTCAACCAGCTAGTTACCAGACCAAATTGGAACTCATATCATTGCTAAAGAAATAACTAATACCAGGCCAAAAACAAAACGAGTCCGCTGTTACGGAGTATGTAAAAAGCCATTTTGAAAGCGCGTCCCAGCGATGCGGGTATTGGACGTCCCCGTGTTGTGGAGTGCAGGAATCGGTCTGTGGGATCGCGGGGTAGTTCCCTGAGGCTCATGGGGTCATCCAAAGATATATGAGCCTCACCCTTAGATGAGCGATCATTATTGATAGTATCATGTACGGAGTGCCAAATCTGAAGGTCAACTCCATGTTATCAAACGCGTTGGGGTTCTTGTCCTGGAGTTCGCTCCGACCGCGTTTATTAGTTTTTGTAGCCTGCAGTTGAGGTGACCATGACGAACAACCTCAGGGACGCAAACATGGAGGGGCGGCTTGTTACGGAGGGTAGCAGAGGCATGGCATCAAACCCAAGGAGGGCGAATAAACCTGGGCAATGACATGGAGGATGCAATTAAACAGGGGTAACTCCCGCCAGGAGCGGTAGGCAATTGGCAAGCTTGGCCTCTGGCAGCAAGCAGCTGGCCGTGGTGTTGGATTGCGCAATCGTTGTTGTACTCCGTAGAACTAAAGCGCTTCGCAGGCTCAAGGGAGGCGGATGAATAGGCAGAGCTTTCAGCTCGCCATTCAACATGCGCCCAAGCATTGGCCATTGAGTATTTATCCCTTTTGTCGCGAGGTTGAGATTGGCAGGAGAACACAAAAAATGACCGTTGCAAAAGCTCGACAGTTCATTCAGCCAATTGGCAAAAGTGTAGGGTAGAAAATTTCATTGGACTCATTGTCTGCGCCAATAAAATTGGCGTGTTCAGAAATAGAGAGGATTTTCCATTTTGCTAGTGTGAATGATTTGATGGAGAACAACAATCAGATTATCACATCGTCCAGCCATCATTGTCGGCTGCCGTGGTTATAGATCGCAAGGGACAAAAGGAAAACTTCCCACACCACACGGTCAGCTCAGACAAAGTTTTGTCCAAAGACGCCAGTCAATATACTGGAATGGTTTCAGATGTGTTATTGCTCTCATGCTCTTATGCCATCTTGACATCTCTCTTCTGATATTTTGCTTGGATTTACAAACTCTTTTTCTTGCCACCAACTCTAGATCCTCCAAACTCTGAACAACTGCTTCCTATACTTCTTCATACTATCTCTTACTTACTACTCCATACATTTACTTCTGCTCTGGTCCATTCTTCGTGCCGATTGCGTATCGTTAGCAGAGGCACTGTCCGGCAACTGACTAGATCCTTTTCCCTTCCTTTGTCCGATCTAGACATCCCGACGCTGAACTCGACTTGCTCAAGAAGTCTACCGCAGTTTCAACCTCCACAGCAAATTCTTCTATGCGGTTTCTGTTCGGGTCTCCTGCAAAGCCTCTAGAGACTCTTTACCCCATACGGGCGCTTAAAGGTAAGATTCCATCTCCTATCGCCTTTTTCTCCAAATCCTACTCCCCTTGCTTGGGCTAAGGGTTTTCACACCCTGCCCAAAAACCTGCAGTTTTAAGAGCACTGTGTTTAAATTTTGCAAAAGACGTTTTCACGGAAGCTTGAACTTAGTACTTCTTCCAAATCTTCCATACATACTGCGTGGCCGAAGGACTTTTTCTCTTGTTGTCTTTTTGTCTTGTGTTTCAAGTGCTCATTGGTGGTTTGGCTTGTTTCTTCGAAACCCTGTCCGTGTCGTTTTTAGTCCCTTTGTCCATCCCCATAAAATCGCATCATGTATCTCTATAGAAGTTGAAGTGCAAGGCAAATCATGGCTGGTCGCTAATTTTTATCCCAGGGAAATTAATGATATAAACTGGAACCTCCCATCATGTCGCACCAGGGGAAGGAAGATGCCGAGGCGGGTTCCAGCAGCGTTGATGTTCCGGCAACACCGTCATCCCATTATCAGCAACCGGATGACTTTGATGAAATTTCCCGACCTACTTCATCCTCTACACAGTCTAGCACAGCCGATGTGCACTCGTCAATCAGATGCTCATGGTGTGAAGAAGAGTTTAATGCCAACAACTCTTCAGAGGATATACCCCCCGCTGAAGCACTTAGATTGCATCTGCAAACTGTACATCCGGACGTCAACAGTCATTCGGAAGATATTGCAACTGAAGAGGCTCCGACTACACACAATATTTCCAAAGAACCTGATCGTGTGTTTGACTCCAGATACTTTTCTTATGAGCAGATCGATATGAGCGTGGAAGATCGCATAAAACTTGGCTGGAAATTTCATGACGTGAGAAAATTTACGAACGACTATTCCGGCGAAGCGGATGACCTTGGATCCATTTGGAAACGACTGTTCGACGGATTCGACCGACCCAAACCATATGAGACAGAGCTTACCGCTCCGAGTGGCTTCTTACCCATTACAGACCCTGAAATATATGTTGATCTCCTTAAAAATCCCGATTCGTATTCCAACGATGAGCTCTATACAATCACAGCCAATGCAGCTAAAGCTCTTCAAGTTTGGCAAGACGAATATTTGGCTCTCGATGAACTGTCGAGGTGGGCCACTCGGCGAGTCACGAAGAAAACTGCAGACCCCAGGAAGTTAGAGGAGCATCAGGTTTATGAAGATAAAAAGGAAGCCCGCTTATATGGATATAAATATGATCCTCGACCCAGCAAAGTTGGTTGTCAGAATCCTTTCCTGCAAGGTGGCTTCAAACCCACTGCCGATCAACTGAAAAAGATGGCTGCAACGGCCACAGACCCGTTTAATGTCGATGGCTGGACGCCGGTGGTAAAGGATGGCGTGGAATACGTACCGAGAATGCGACCACCGCATCCCCCCGAACCTAAACGCAAAGGTGGTGTGACTACTACCGGTGATATCGGCAATGGACGGAACGGAGCAAAACGAGTTACGCGATATGGTGGCTCACGACATCCAGTGACTCGCGAGGGCTCTCAGGCATTGACTGAGAGGTCCAGTCCAACGCCTTCTATTGCCACAAGAACCCAATCGCCAGAGGCATCAGAGACGCCATTATCCTCGTTTACGGACCGCGCTAAAAGAAAAACCCGAGGAAACGTGTATGGACCGATTTCGAGTCAGCCGGCGCCAAAGGCCACACGCACCAGGGCCACGAAGCCCTCCGCACTTGGACCTAATCGTGCACGCGCCATTCCCACAAGTGCTCCTCCTACAACTGCAACGAGTCCCACCCCAGCCACGACTCCCGGCGCTACTCCGGTTTATGATGACCCGCTCCTTGATCCGAAGAACCAACTGAAGATCAGGCAGTCCAAGCACCCCAAGAGAACAGAAGCAATGATCCGCCACTGGGCAAAATTCAACTCGGAAGGTCGAACTCGAAATCCTAAACGAACAAAGGCCCAGATTGAAGCTGATAAGGCTGCGCAAGCTGAAGCTCCCGCGGCCCAGAAAGCTACCTCGGGGAGAAAACGGCGATTCGAGACGGAAAGCGAACAGGCCAGCACGGGAGCATCAACTCCAGTCTTGAAGAAAACTAGACGACCCGTCTCAAGGTCAAAAGAAGTGTCTGAGACTGGTTCAGCGGCTCCAGAACCTATTATGCAGCCGATGAGTGCTATGGTTCCACATCAAGCCATTCCTCCTCAATTCCCCGGGCCTCCTGGGCCGAACTTTCCTCCACCAATGCAAAATGGCCAGTAGAGACTCTCTGCATTTCTTTCGGTGTCATAGCTCTGAGTGTTTAGGTGCAGCTGGATAGGCTTAGGTGTTGGGGTTCTCCAGAGATAAGGATGGGCGTTTTCAGGTCATCAAGTACACGTTGATCCATCTACGTTATTTTTATTCTTTGGCGGATGTGTCATGATATTAATGCTGTATTGTACATTCTTGATTGCTTCGTTTTCTATTTCTATTTTTATGGCCAGGCGCAGTACATACGGGGAGATGCTTGGGAAACACTTGCGACGATAACATGTTGGTAACTGCGCGCTTCAAAATCAGGGTAGAGGCCTGCAATGGTTCATAGAATAGGCATGTAAAATAGCTCAATGTCATTTTGCAATTGACTTAGGCAAACTTGTTCTACGAGATTTGGCCTGCTCTGTTCCATCTGAAACTCCCAATCCCTTTGAGTGTGACTTGAAGCCAAACGAGACTTGGCTGCCAGACCCGTGATCACGTGCACGGCCTTCCAAGCACGACTTTACTCGTGGCCAACACTCACTTGAACAACTTTGCTGTTGATCAAACCTCGAGCTGCCACTCACAAACCCATATCGAGTTTCTCGCTCTTATACGCGCGATCGCATTTTTAAATATCCGACATCTTAGCCATGGGTAAGAAAAAGCGCGGCCATCCAGATCTTGAGGAGCTTCTCGCTCGTCCGTGGTGCTATTACTGTGAACGCGACTTTGACGACCTCAAAATCCTCATTTCTCATCAAAAGGCGAAACATTTCAAATGTGACAGATGCGGTAGGAGGCTTAATACTGCGGGAGGTGAGTCATTCTCTTGTTTTGACTGCGCTGGGGAGGATAAGCCAGTCGCGAGGCGGAAAAGGATATTTTTCACGCAATTTCTAACACTGGAGTTTTCTTGCAATGATACAGGGTTATCCGTGCATATGAGCCAGGTCCATAAGGAGCAGCTATCTGCGGTCGACAATGCGCTCCCCAATCGCTCGAGCCTGGATATAGAGATTTTCGGGATGGAAGGTGTCCCGGAGGATGTTCTACAGGCACACAACCAACGCGTCATAACTCAGTATCATCAGACGGAGACTGAACGACGCGCTGCGACTGGAAATCCTGCTCCCGGAGTGTCGAGTGGCACCCAGCCGAAGAGGCCGAAGCTCGAGAGCCCGTCGGACCTGAAGAAACGTTTGGCGGAACATAAAGCCAAGTTAGCAGAGAAGGCAGCGGGAACCAGTAGCGGCGGAGTTACTCCTGCTGGTAGCGATCATGGATTGCAGGCTGGAAGCTCATATGTAAGTTTACAACCAAATGCGACTTCGTCTTCGGGCCCATGAGGATCTGTTGCTTACTCTGACATTCACACAGACAACACCGCAATATCCAGTAAACCCAGCGAATGGCTCCACTCAGCAATATCCTTATCCACAGCAGTATGGACAGGCTGCTGCTTATCAACAGCCACCCCAGATATTTCAAAAACAGCCCGAGTACCCTTCACCCGGGTTTCAACAACTTCCAATTGCTGCGCCGCAGTATCCTACGCAGTATTCGTCGCCTGCCATGTCACCTTCACAGTATCAACCCGCAATGGCTGTACAAAGCCCGATTGTTTCTACCACCCCTCCTTTGCCCTTTCAGGCCCAACAGCCAGTACAAATGCGAACGCACACCCCTCCACAGCCAACAGCCGTACCTCCTCGACCGCCAAGCCTACCTGCCGCTCCTGGTCTTCCACAAAGACCAAGTTTCAACCCGCCACAGGTCAATTCCTGGCAAATGCAGGCAATGCACCATGGTCAAATTCCAATTCAGCCTCCCAATGCACCTTCGATGCCTGTGGTCGAGACCGGTGCGGAAACTGCAGCGCGAGCAGCGGACCGGTTGATTTCCGAAGAGTCCAAGCGCGCTGATGAGCTGACTCGAAGATCTACTCCGGTTGCAGCACCCGACGAAGCCACAGAGGGAAAACCAGCTAAAAAGGAGAAATCTAAAGCCACGAGATTGGTATATTCTGATAGTGAAACCAGTCCAGAGGAAAAGATGGCGAAATTGCCTAGGTACGCATTTGTTCCCGAACGCAAAGAAGAGACAGTGCTCCGAGATGCAACTACCGGTGCAGTTGCGAGGGCTGCTGATGCCTCGGATCAAATTATCAATCCTCCAGAGTAAGACACAGGAGTTTAACACTAGACTGCCGCATCTGGATCATTTCTCGCACTTCTATATTCAAGTCGATCTTTACGCAGGTGAAGATTTCGGAGGAAGATAATCACGGCGTTCTAGCTAAGTCCTTCGACTTAAAGTTCTACACTGTCTCTTTCCCTCAGGCCAACATTGATAATCAGCAACATTGTGGTGCACAGGTGTACTCGGCTTGAACCTTACAATTGTGATACCTATATTTCCCGCGAACTGCCTGGCCACACCATTCCGACGTGCCAACGTACGGCGAGCGCAACATCACATTGCTTGTGACGAACCGTCGACTCGTCAAGGATGTTGAATCACTGATTTTTGTGGGTACACCGCAGTCCGGTCTCGTTGTTCTGCGATTAGGCATTGCAGCCAAACAATCAGGGCAATTTGAACTCACTGACGCGGCGGATTGATCACTAGAAAGCAAGAACAGAGCACATACCCACAGCCAGGGGATGGGGCGTTATAGAATTCCAATGTTTTTCTTCATGTAAGTTTCCTGACCTCGATGTAGAGGATACTCGTTTAGCAACATGATGAGATGCAATTATGGTTGGTCTTTTTTCTTCTGTTCCTCCAGTTTCTTTCACTCCCTTTGCATTTCACACGCATGTTGCCATATATGTAGTACTTAGGAAGCATGATTCCTCCAGATAATGTAGAGTGACCGTGTCAGAAAGCAGTAAGGCTTTTCAAACACTGTGTAAAATATTTACGGAATGCACCTTGTTCTGTTCTGGTGATATGAGCAGGAATCTCGATAACGACACCCGAGGAATCGTCAGCGTGAACGAATTCCGCGTGCTCCGGAGTTGGAGTGACAACCGGAGTTCGTGGGCGTTGATATCAACAGTGGACGGGATCGACAAAGCTTCTGCCTTAACTACGGATGACTAACGAGCAAGCTGCATGATAGCTCTGACGACATGCCAATGTTGGTGCGTTGGGAGCATGAGAGAACAAGATCTCGATGAGTCCTGGACCCTTTCTCTCTCATCTCTTGCGGCTAGGATTCATGTTCCATGGCAGCATCCTGTCCTTTGACCTAGCAACCTGAAGAATGAAGGAGAAAGCACCCGGCACCATGCCCTTCTCCGAGAGAACTCCGCTCCTGGTCGTGCAGGTATCACGACCTCCACCACGCTACCCCCATTCACGCCTCCGTCGAACATGCACCGCCTGCCTCGGATCGATCCTCGTTGTCGGTGTCGTTCTGTTCCTCCTCCCCTTTGCCATCCTCCCCCGTGAACACGGCTCGCTCTGGGATTACCTTCCAGGCGCCCATCCACTACCACACAAGGACTGGCCGGACAGCCAGGGTATCTCGTACAAAGCGCTGCAGGAGATACTGAAGACGGTTCCCAGCGCAGAGAAAACGAGGGAATGGAGCCAGTATTACACTTCTGGGCCGCATCTGGCAGGGAAGAATTTCAGCCAGGCTTTGTGGACCAAGGAGAAGTGGGAGGAGTTTGGGGTTCCAAAGACGAATCTGGTCTCGTATGATGTGTACATCAACTATCCGGTCGAGCATAGATTGGCGTTGATTGAAAAGGATGGAAAAGATGTGAAGATCAAGTTCGAAGCGAAGCTAGAGGAGGATGTTTTGGATGAGGATTCTACGAGCGGTTTGGTGAACCGCATTCCGACATTCCACGGTTATTCTGCCAGTGGGAACGTGACAGCACAATATGTCTATGTTAATTTTGGGACCTTTTGGGATTTTGAAGATCTTGTCAGGGCGAATGTTAGCCTCGAAGGGAAGATCGCGTTGGCGAAGTACGGACGCGGGTTCCGTGGACTCAAGGTCAAGCGTGCCCAAGAGTTGGGTATGGTTGGTGTGGTTATCTACACTGATCCGCAAGAAGACGGTGAAATGACAGAGTTGAACGGACATAAAGCCTATCCTGATGGGCCTGCACGGCAACCAAGTTCAGTTCAAAGGGGTAGCGTGCAGTTTCTGAGTAAGCTATTCGGGTTTTTTGCGTTGTTTGGCCATTCATGCTGATGGCTTTTATCAGGTCAGGTTCCCGGTGACCCAACAACGCCGGGTTATCCATCTGTACCAGGTTGCCCTCGACAGGATCCTCACGGCTCAACTCCGTCGATCCCTTCACTACCAATATCATATGCGGAGGCCATCCCACTTCTAAAGGCCCTAAATGGACATGGTCCAAAGGCTAAGGACTTCAACGACTTCTGGCAAGGTGGTGGGCTTTCACACAGGGGAGTGGACTATAACATTGGTCCTTCCCCTGAAAACCTCGTTCTCAATCTATTTAACGATCAGGAATACGTCACAACACCCATATGGAATGTCATTGGTATAATTGAAGGATCCATTCCAGACGAAGTCGTTATAATGGGTAACCATCGCGATGCATGGATCGCAGGTGGTGCAGGCGATCCAAACGGCGGTTCTGCAGCTCTCAACGAAGTTATTCGAAGCTTTGGAGAGGCACTCAAGGCAGGTTGGAAGCCTTTACGTACCATTGTCTTCGCTAGCTGGGATGGTGAAGAATATGGGTTGATCGGTTCCACGGAATGGGTAGAAGATAACCTGCCCTGGCTGGACAAAGCAAATGTTGCATATCTGAACCTTGACGTGGCCACCAAGGGACCTCACTTCAAGTCCAGCGCCAGTCCTCTTTTGCATAAAGCTATTCATGAGGCCACTGGTCTTGTTTTATCACCCAATCAGACAATTAAAGGACAAACTGTTCGAGATGTTTGGAACAAAGAAATCACCCCCATGGGCAGCGGGAGTGATTTCACAGCCTTTCAAGATTTTGCTGGTGTTGCCAGTATTGATATCGGGTTTTCGCGAAGTGATCAAGATCCCGTCTACCATTATCACTCTAACTACGATAGCTTCGACTGGATGGAGCGCTTTGGGGACCCAGAGTGGCAGTATCACCTCGCCGTCACCAAGGTATGGTCCCTGATGGCTGCTCACCTCTTGGAGACTCCTGTCATTGCATTCAATGCCACCGACTACGCAGTATCGCTACGCAAGTACCTCGACGCCGTCAAGCAGACGGCGACCAAATCCACAGGCCCACCGTTCAATTTCCACCCTCTGGAAGACTCCATCGCCGAGTTCCAACACGCAGCGACCAAATTTGAGGCCTACACCTCTTCCCTCGCCGCCCAATTGAAGAAGGACGTTCCGTGGTGGCAGTACTGGAAGAAAGTTGTTTTGTACTTCAAAATCCGCGCTGCCAACGACAAGTATAAATTGCTCGAGCGGAAATTCCTGTACGCTGACGGCTTGGATGGCCGGGAGTGGTTCAAGCATGTTGTTTTTGCGCCGGGACGGTGGACCGGATATTCCGGGGAGACGTTCCCAGGTTTGGTTGAGAGTTTCGAGGATGGAGACGTGGATAATGCTGAGGTTTGTTTCTCATCTCCCTTTGGCCGTTGAAGATGAGGATAATCGCTGACTTGGAGTACTTTGTGCGGTACAGAAATGGAGAGATGTCATCAAGAAGAAGGTTGACGATGCAGCTGGCCTGTTAAAATGATTGCGACATAGGTGGGGAAAGACTATTTTTTGGGGACGAATTGGAATACGGTACTATTTCCTCCTCGATGGGTTGCTTACAATTCACCTCAAGACTAGATGACTGCTCACCGTGAGGTTTTCGGACTTTTCTACTATTTCCAACCATGGATGTAAGATTACTTACATAAAGCTGATCGATTTAGACAATACTATATAATTTCGGCCATGACCATATGATAAAGAGATGTACTGTATGTTCACAATTTATTTGGATTTTCTCCTGCTTTGCTTTTGGCATCTAGCAATAATAAACACGCCGATTTTGTAAAACAAGAACCCGAAAAAAAATCACAGTAATAGCGTATTAGAATTAAGAACATGTGCACAGGGGAGCGAGTTTTCGGTCTAGGAATGGCTACCGCTATACTGGTGAATGTTTGTATGCACTGTACATACCTGCCTTATTCTTAGGAGGAAAACCTCCAAGCATATTCTGTATCTCTATCAATTTGATAATTGGTACCTCATTCGGCATTGGAAAAACAACACTTCGCTTCCTTTGGTATGCATTCGTGGTTTCATTTCGGTCATTAAGGACCGATTGTGATAAAATTCCGTTCCGAGGCATGATATGGGGGTAGACATGACTCTTCTGCTCAACCGCCTAAGAGGTCGTCCGGTTGGAAGACACGGTTCGTGGTGGGTTGTCAATTAGTGAGTAATAATCTTGAAGATTTTCGGCGTTCCGTTCATCGTCATATGCAACAGGGTTGTCCACAGGAACCGGGGAAATTCGTACGGTTTCTGCACCGCTCGCGATGCTGCTCACGCACTCAATGAGATGACCACTCTCTTCGGATACGCCGTTTTGATACTCGTTACCAACGTTGCCGTCGTTACCATCATACATTTCATCATCTTCGGAATCGTCGTCGTCATCAGAGGTCGCACCCGCGAAACCATCGGTTTCTATCATCCAAAACACAGGGACTGCGCTCAATAGTGAAATGGTTGCGAGAATCCACCATGGAAAAACCATAAATCCCAGTTTCACTCCAATTGAGAACGCTGCACCAATACAAGCCGGACCAAGTGCTCTGCCAATAGCTCCCACGCTTGTTGCCATTCCGTTAAGAGTGCCAAGAACCTGTACGCTGGGTGCAGAGTTGGTAAGAAGGATTGTGCAGCATGGGAATGCAAATACAACACAGGCAAGTTTGCCGCACATGAGAATGAACGCGGCCAGCTGTCGTGTGGCATTTGTGGGAAACAATGCCGTAAAGGGTATGAGGGCGTATGCAACAGGGAATCCTAGAGAAGCTACTTTTAGGCAGTGTAGGACTCCATAACGGTTTGCGATGTAAGGGAAGACGAAGAACTGAACAATCATTCCAATGATGCCATTGAGTGTGTAGAGGATACCAATGGCTTGGGAATCTATTGGGGATTTCAGGATTATTAGTTAACAGTAAAAAAAAAGGTGCCCACTGAACTACATAGCATTTAGAGGAAACTCACCAATTCCAAATCCACCAATAAATTTGAACGGTAGCTTCACTCCTAGATTATCCCCTGATTCCTCAACTGGATAGTTAAGAAAGACGGGAAACACCGAATCAAATGCTAAGCTGTGCAAGCCCAAGGCAGCATAGGCAAAAAGGACGAGTTGGGACTGTGGCGTCAAAATACCCCCCCAAGAAAGTTTTTGGGGGTTGATTTCACACTTTTTCGGGCTCTTTCGATGAGCATGAGCAGTCCCATCTTCATTGAGAAGTGGTGTCGTTTCATCATCAACGTGAAACATTTTCTTTGGCTTCTTTCGCGGCCCACAGCAAGTCCTCTTCAACGTATGCCCCAGTACTAAACCATAGTCACGTTTATGCTTTTTCGATTCTAGTGTTTCCTATAAGCCGGTAAGCAAAATCGTCCCTTGATAACAAGTAGTTCAAAGGAAAATGGAGGCATACTCGAAGGAATAGAAACCCAGTGACGATTCCGATGATGAAGAAGATCGATGCAGCCATATTTGGCAAAGCGAACGGGTATTTTTTGAAGAATTCGCTGCGACCAAAGATACTATCAGGGTGCTTTTCCGCTGGATTGGCCAGGGCACCCCCAAAAGCCGGGCCGAATATACTTCCTATCGTCCAAACAAGAGGCATCAGACTAAAGGCTCGCGGTTGGAGCTCCTTCTGTGGAACTAATTCCGCGACGACGGTCCTAATTATACCGACATTGCCATTTCCTAAACCTATACATGCACGCGCGAATATCGCCATTGGCAAAGATGTTGAGAGGCCAAAAATGATACTAAATGTCATCGTCACGAAAAGCCCTATTATTATAATTGGCTTGCGGCCGATTCGATCAGATAGGTTACCCCACGAGACGGCTGTGAGGCACTGGCATATCGAGAATATGGCCGACGTGAACCCAACCCATCTGGAAACGTCTTTTTTAGGTACGCCCAGGCTGCGAATCATCTCAGGCTAGAATGTGATTTTGTGTTAGAAGAAGGGCGTTATTCAAGTAGTCATATAAATCCCCGAATGGACAGTGTTGAGGAGAAAAAATGGGAATGCTGCCTACAAGATATGGAAAGACGGATGTAAAAATGACTGAAGGTCGTAAAAATTCTCAGTATTCTCTACACATTCATCACACGAAGCAGCAACACAGGAGCTCAAGGGTCGAATGAAATACCAGGCTCTGCAAAGCGACATATTGCTATGGATCAAACTCAGGTCAGCCACGCCGATGCTTACAGCCTCAATACCTTGAGACACGAGTGACAGCTGTAACTAGTATATAGCAGACATACATAATATTATAAACTGCTGCACAGGCAGTCTTGGAGGACCTTCTTTCATGGCGGGTCAGGGTTGCGCGGTGGGCTGTGATATCACAGCTCCGCTCGTTTCTGGGGTAATATTATGCCGAAGCACGCCGGAAATAGCAATAGTCATCTGAAGCGAGCGTCTCGGTGTAGTTCACCCATAGGAAAAGCAAAGATATATCAATCTCAAGACTCCTTCAGAACAACACAGTAACTGAAGCAGTTGATCCAGGAATGGAGGGGAAGAGAGAGCAAAGAGAAGAGGAATGCTGCATTCTGCTGACTAACCAACCGCCTCGGTCTGTTGATCGGAGCTAACTTAGGCGCCAACTCCGTACTTCGGAATTCACTCCGCAATGGCTTCGTATTCCGGGCGACTCGACCATTGAACACCGACCGAGGTCGGAGCAGCATGCAACGTGATCTGATTGTTCAAGCCAGAAGGAACGTGACCGCCAAGGTTCCCAGCCTTATTACCTAATGACGAGTACGGTGCGGAACAACAATTGGGCCGAAACGCCAACCTAATTCGGCGTTACACTGGCGCTATCCCCAATAAAGATTAGTCTCTAGACCACCCGTCAACACAGGCAACTCCGCACTCTGACCTCAAGAACAAGCAAGAAGTGTCACGAAGCCGTGATTTCATCAGACCAACTAGTTATTTACCGAGCTACATAGCGCCCATGAAGTCCCTGTCGACAAAAGACTATTTACCTAGACATCTCAATACACTTGGGACCTTCTGAACGCCCGTCTACCTACTCCGTACATTCCTCCACAGGTGTTGCGAAGGACATAATCAGCTCGATACACTGCTTGAAGGCCTCGGCGACGCGGAAGGCCTGTTCCTCCTTCATGAAAGTTCTCCAATATGTTAACTGGGTTGAAACCGTGTCTGGGGCCACGGAGACCGTGACGACTAAATCGTACTACAAAGCCAGGCGTTAGTACAGTACAGTACATGAGGACACTTCAAACGATCACGACTAAAAGATGCTACGTACCTCAGTTCCTTCATGTGTTTCCAATTCGCTGAAGCAAATCCGCCCTTGACTGGACAACGGCTGCTCAACCGATAGACAAGTGTTGAATAACGAATCGTGCCCGCCAAAGGAAGAAAACGTCACATCGCTGAGGGAGCAGTGCTGGTGTAATAGCCTTGTTCGAAAGACATGTTCGTTGTCCTGGATAATGCGGTGAATGGGTTTGCTTTCGGGCATCGAGAGACGGCATATGAGGACGTTAAAAAGGGATCCGACGATGTCGTTGACGCGAGGAACTGGGGCGTCACGACCGGAAACTAAAGAACCAAAGCAGACCTCATTGGAGCCGGCATATTGCTTGAGTACGAGTCCCCACGCAACATGAATCACGTTGCTCACACTGACCCCATGTTGATCACAGTACCTGCGCACTGCATCAGTCTGAATAAGGTCGATCGAGTGCGACTGAAGTTCTTTCTGGGGCTGGCCGTTGCTGTCCGGCGTTGTCTTGAAAATGCAAGGCTTGATACCCGCGAGGTACTGTTCCCAGAATTGCAGATGAGATCTGTCATCACCCCACTGATCCAAATGCGAAGCCCAGGTTTGGTAAAGAGGCCCCGCAGTCGAAGAAATGGTACCGTCATACGCAGATTCGAGTTCCTGCAGAATGATTAATACAGAGGTCGCATCCAGAAAGGCATATCTGCCTTCGAGTTTGCAGAGAACTCGGCCTGTTGTGGTTTGATAAATTGTGAATTTGTACGGCAACTCATCTCGACCGCAAGTAGATAAAAAGGGCTTTCGAACGACGGACCACATGTTCTGATCATCCACACCAGTGACGGTGCTTACGTCAACGGGATAGGAATCCAAAACTATATGGAACAATCGCGACGGACAGGATTTGCCCTGAAGAAGCACAGTCCTGAGTGTCGCGTGGCGGTCTACGAGCCGACGCCAAGCTCCAGCGAGTTGAAAGGGATCAATCGTATCATTCAAAACCGAGGCCTCCCAGAGCGTATGGGTCTGAAGAAGGGCATTGCGGGCTAGTAGTCCTACGTGAGGCGAAGTGCATGGAAAGGCATCGACGATTTTTGACATTTGCGATATTTCGGTGAGTCCTTTGATGTCCCGTTCAAACGAGTGCAAGTCGCCGTATATCGTACGCACTATGGAGAAATTCTCTGATGTCAAAGAAGAAGGCGACGGCCGGTTACTGATCTCTAGCGCAAGACCCGTCACTGATTTTGCGTCAAAAATATCCGACACGGTCACCGTCATATTATGCCGATTGCAATGTGCAGCGAACTGCATTGCGATGAGTGAATCACATCCAAGAGAAAAGAAGTCATCATCGACACCAATGTCGTCGGGTTCTAAGCGCAGAACCGTAGCCAACGCGTGTTTCAACTGTGTCTCCACAAGTGATTGGGGCCGGTTGAAGGGGACAGTCCCAGCATTCTCCCATAATTTCAACTCGGTCCACGTCATTTCGGACGCGGCTCGTCTCACGCGAGTACGATCAATCACAATTCGTGATTCTGATGGTTCATGCTGGAGTCGAACGGGAATGCAGCAGAAAGGCACCTGCCCGCACGAGGGGTTGCCTTGAAGGTATTTCATCAACTGGGACAAGCGAGTTTGTATGTGTGCCTGCAGCCTCGTCAAGATCAGTCCCTCCTGGGATAAGTTGTCCATTTCATAGACGCCGGCAAACAACACTAATCTTGACGTTCGTGTCCTTTTGGGACTTATCCACTCTGCGATAACTGGGAACCGATCCCCGAGGAATTCTCGAGCCACAGACTCAAGCTTCGTAAGTGAGTTGCGTTCGTTCCAATCAGTAAACGCTCTTCCTACCTCGCCACCCTTTCCAACGAGACTGCCTATCTGCACGTCGGGAGTGCGGAGGATGTGGCCTAGTAGATCTTCCATGATCCTCAGCATCGACTGGACTTCCTCCGACGAGAGGGCAGTATGATCGAAAAACGCATCTACTGTAAGCGTATCCGCTTTGGGCTCACACACGACATTCAGAATCTGGGTACTGAAATTGACATAGGATTGTTGCTTCCAGGAACTGTGTTCTTCTAATTCCCAGAACGGTGACGGGGAGTGCTTCGCCAATGTACTCTTCTCACTTGGAGGTTGCACGACAAGCAGACTCTGAAACTTGCAAGCCATCGCTGCCTCATGGCTCGCTTGTCGGATCTCTTGTATCCCTGTTTGCTCAAACGGTATCATTTCGGTACTCTGATTTTGTATACGACTCAGAGTTTCATTGACACTGATGTCTTGCCGCAGCATTATTCTGAGGGGATATGTGGCGATCGTTGGCCCGGATATATCAGCAGCACCACGAATGTTGCGGCCCATGACGGTGACACCGAACACCACATCCAAGGAGTTCGTATGCTGGGCTGCTACCATCGCCCATGCCAAACGGATCATCGCTGACATTGTTGCGCGTCTCGGATTGGACAGAGGGAGACGGAAGACTCTGCGTGTCGACCGAACTGCTTGAGAGACAGAACATGGCGAATTGCGGGCGAGAAAAGGAACCGCAGTAAGGCCGCTGAACTCACGTTTCCAAAATTCTCTGGCCGCGTACTTATCCAGCTCATAAATGTGTTTGATAAAAGGTGAGAATGGGCGCGGGTTGACCTGCTGTCCTTCATATGCTTCTTCGACGGCGCTAAGAAGCTGGTTATACGACCACCAGTCAAATATCGTATGATGCATTACGAGGCTTAGCGTCGGATCTGACCTGTCATGAGATGCCACTAAGTAGATTAAGGGGGTCCCAAACGACATATATTTCTCCCATTTGTCAGTCTCCTGGCGGTTGGCGTCGAGCCAATCTAGCTTTGCATCGCGAACGACCACCTGAAGGACGCTGCAAGCAGACTGGAGCTGCCCTACATTGATGATCCGGGTGCGCAGGGTAGCATGAGCGCCTGCAACAGCATTCCACGCCCCCCTCAGCCGATTCCAGTCAACGCTTGCAGATATATTGAATGTGAAGCGAGCTTGAAAAGCCCCTGGCTGACGAGCAGTCCTAGCCATAAAGCGTTCCTGAAGAGGGGAGCAGGGATAGATGTCCTCGATTTGGCTGCAAGGAATACCACATTGTTCAGCTGCAAGGTCCTTCAGTGCCCCTACCTCTTGAGGCTCCATTATCGAAAACGGAGGCACGCTCAACGGTATGCTAACGGTGGAGGTCGAAAAATCTTCCGTTTTTGCAAGTCGAGACAACTGAATGATGGTTGGATTTCGAAATATGTCAGTCACCGCTAAATTATAGCCCAGGACCTTCTGTATCTCCCTAGCCAATATGATGGCTGAGATCGAATCACCTCCCAGATGAAAGAAATCGTCATCTTCCGAAATCTCCTCAGGGACCAGAGACAATACGCGAGCGACAAGATGTAAAAGCTCCATGTGCAATCGACCATCGTGGTATTTCATCCCATTTTTATCGGAGTTTGGTCTTGCTCCGAACCGGTACATCTGCAAATCAGCCTTCGACAATCGTGAAACCATATTGCGTAATGCTTTGCGATCTACCTTGGCTGTCGGGGACAGCGGCATGGTGGATAATGGAATTAGCACCTCAGGAACCATATATTGCGGTAGAACGGCCTGGAGCTTTGCTTTTGCTTTCTGGGCTTGGACAATGAATATTTGGTTGGGCTTGCAAAATGGCAAGTTTTCATCACAGCCCATTTTGCCGCGATCCTTGAATGGCTCCCACTCGATGAATAACACCAAGACAGGGTGCCCATGATATGGCTTGGCCATCTCAGCGACAATTGCTGCTCCCGGAAACAAGTCTTCAGCGTGGTACTCGATTTCTCCTAGTTCAATCCGTTGACCCCGAAGCTTGACCTGCGTATCCTTCCGGCCAAGATAGACTAGAGTGCCATCGGTTTGCTGCCGCATCAAGTCTCCCGTTTTATAAAACCGCTGAATCTGGCCTTCGATAGTCATCCATGGAGGATTGGCAATAAACGCTACTGCGGTCTGTTCCGGCCTGTGCAAATATTCCCTACCCACAATGGGACCTCCGATTACGAGCTCACCGACGGCTCCGATGGGCACTAGCATCTCATGGTTTCCGGGGTCCACCACCCACGTTGTTCCTCCATAGCCACGACCAATATTTAATGGATCGCCATCTGGACTCACTTGAGATTGAACGGTTGACACGACGGTGCATTCCGCAGGACCATATGCAATGTTTAACGTCACACGGCCCGCCCAACGAGCAAGCTCTGCAGGCGATATGGATTCCCCCCCGACCACCAATGTCTTCACGCCTGGTATTTCGTCTGGGTTCAGTGAGCGAACGACGGAAGGAGTAAGCTCCATCCAGTTAACGAGCAGTTCGTTGATTGCCTCCTGGAGGTGATTGATACGCTGCGAGGCGGAGGGAATACAGACACAGCCTCCAAGCATGAGAGGAACTAGGGTCTCATGAATGCTGACATCAAATGCATAGGACGCAAACTGCAGCACTCGAGATGATTCACTGAGAGCTTGAGCTTTCGAGCTAACCACGGCATTGGTGCATACTGAAGCATGTTCGATGACAACTCCTTTTGGCTTCCCCGTTGATCCCGAGGTGTATGAAACATACGCCGCGTTCCTCGGATTTACTGCGGTTCTCTGCTGGGCTCCGTTGGCTGAGGCGATTTCTTCCAGCCCATTTTGGATAGCAAAATTGGGCACTGTTATCACGGCGTTCGCAAGACAAGAAGCAGTCTCGGTGTGAGATTCGGATGCGAGGATCACATTTGGCCCGACGTCTTGACAAATCCCTTGCAGTCGCTCGATGGGATAGGCTGGATCGAGAAGGACTATTGCTGCCCCAGCTTTCAGAACCCCCAGCATGGCCACTGCTGTCCATTTGCTTTTCTCAAAAAGGAGTGGCACTATAGTTTCCGGGCCAACCGCATAACGATGTAGCATATCCCTTACGTTGGACGAGATATGGTTCAAGTCTGAGTATGTGAGCGTCCCGTCCCAGGCGCATATCGCCTGAGTGTCTGGACGTCTCTCGCATTGTTTTTGAATCATGTGGTGAACACATTCGCTTATGGGCTGTGCTGGAATGGATTCATTCAGATCTTTGATTCGTTTGCGATGCTCCTCTGGTGTAATATCGAGACTCTGCAACGGGCAGTTTGGGCTTTCCGACACACGACGGAGGATATGCTGGAGTGCTGCGCAGAGAAGTGGAACAAAGTTCTCGTCCAGAAGCCATGATCGACCGTACAAAGTTATACGGGGCCTATCTGTTGTTTCCTCCACGAGAAGGGCCAACTCGATTGGATGGTCGGGCTGAGGCGTTCCATGTCAGCGCATTTCTTTGGGCCTGAATGAGGCAAATTCAGTGTTCCCTTACCACTTCAGCCCAGTGATCTAACCAACTCGCCTGGCAACCAAGCACAATGCAGCTGTTGAATCGTCCCCGGTAGTTGAACTCGTGAGGATTCGAGCCATGGCCTTCCTTCGCAAGGAGAACAGCTTCCCGGATACAATTCGTTGGCTCTAAAGAAGCACTCCATTCTTCAAGGATCACCTTATCGTGCTCCTCGATAGCTCCAGAGAGGACTCCAAACCGTGCAGTTGAAGAACCAGTATATGTACTCAGCAGTATTGACCAGGCAGACATCAAGCACTGTAATACAGTGCTGCTTGATTCCAGATCATGCCATTCAAATTCGCTCCTATATACTGTTTGGGTCTGCTGTGGATTCTGCGGATGCGCGGCCACCCGTGGAAAAAGGCAAGGTTCCAGATTGAACAGCTGCATCTTTTCAGGTCCTATTTTTCTCGATTTGGATATTGAAGTCGATCTTGTCTTCCCGTCTCATTTACTATAACTTGCCGCCTCGCTCCATCAGAAGGATCGATCTAGAAATGAAAGTAACAATGGGATTATCATGATCAAGCTATCCAGCACTCCATGTATCAGATTTCTGGAGAAAAAAACGTAATATGGGCAATCAATAGCTCGCTTCACACACTCCGACTCCTAGACGCCTTGAATGTCTAAAAACTTCCTTGGAAATACACGGCTGGCATCTCGCCGAGTCGGCGTCGATGGCCCACCGAGCTCAAGGTTAGAATGCTACTGTAATTGCAAGGCTTAACTACTCTTAGTAATGTGTGCAGCCCGTGTCTCAAAAAATGGTTGTGGATTCAGTCACACGTCGTCAGACTAGAAGACGATCTATAGAATGCGAGTTTGTCCTACCACCGGATCGAGTCACGAAGTAAGTATCTCAGCCAGCCACTGGATAGTGACGTGCCAGGGCGGTCGGATAGTCATTCTGCTGGGCATTATTCCAGAAGAGCGACTTGCTACTGTATGAAGTACGGGCATTCGGCTTGCAGATGATCTTCAGAGTTCCACTCACCGCGTCAAGCTTCTACCGGAAAACATTCCGTACTACAAGCTTGCCCGTCAAAAGAATGATGCGTTACGGAGAAGGGCGAGACTGTATATTGTGATCGCTAGTTAAGATACAAATCCCGGATGCTACTACTCCGTACTCAACTCCAAATAAGGGAAGTGAAAGGAAATGGTTACGACAGTGTAGTTCAGTTCTCAATTTTGACCCTCCGGCGTCTCCAGGGCAGTGCTATTCATTCTGGCGCATGCGGCATGCAGCACGCTGTCTGGAGCCAAAATAACAAAAGCCCGTATCCAACCATTACGCCATGATTGCCTTCTATCAAAAAGTGACTAAACTATGATCGGTGCGGTCTCGATCCTACGACACTTGAAATTAGCAAACAGCTTTCGCTGGATGTAAGCAAGCGGTTTCAGTTGCTCTTCCCTTCCTTCTGCCCATGATTTGTACCAGCGAGGTTGCCAGAGTACAGAACACCGTTGAGAATGACCGTCGACACTGCTGCGAGTCCCAACCCGACCGAAATCAAAGTCATCATTGTCGGGCTTGGGATAGGCGGTTTGAGCGCTGCCATCGAATGTCATCGGAAGGGACATGCTGTGATAGTATTTGAAAAGCTCCCCAAGCTCAAAGCAGTCGGTGGGTCGCGCCTTGAACTATCCATCGCGTTGAATTTTATCACCCACTGACCGCGATTGGAATCTCACAGAAGGCGATGGCATCACCATTGGGGCGAACGGCGCGATCGTAACAGCCAAATGGGGAGATGGTGCATTCCATGACATGGTCCGTCCTTTGGAATACAAGATTAACAAAGCCAAAGTGTTTGATTACACTGGATATTGTTTTGGAGAATTTGAGCTCCATGGATATAACAAAGGTCGGGGATATACCGTCAATCGCGGTGCCCTCGTATCCGCAATGTACGAGTTCTCACAGAAACTGGGAATTCAAGTCTGCATGAACTCCATGGTGACTGATTATTGGGAAACCGACGATGAAGCGGGAGTTATTGTCAATGGCGAGAGAGTCGCCGCAGACTGCGTCATCTGTGCGGAGGGAATTCATAGTCCTGGGCGGGCCATCATTACAGGGCAAGAGATGACACTGCAGGAGACTGGTTTTGCTGCAACTCGAGGGTATTTGGATGCCAGTGCCGCCGCGCAGGATTCCGGCCTGGACTGGATCATTGATGATCCGAAGGCGGAGGACTGGATTTATGGATGGCTGGGGCCCCGGTTCCATTTTGGCATCACGACTAAGAAAAAGGACAATGAGCTTTTCTGGTATTGCTGCCATAAGGTGTGCTCAACCCTGGCATTCCGTATTGCAACCCATCTGATCCATGGCTAGGCCGCGAGCACCCCCACTCAAGACAATAACGCAATCATAGATCATGTCGTGGGGTGCATGGAAGACTGGGCCGTGCGCGACCAGCTTGAGATGGTAACTCGTCGGGTAATGGAAGGGCGGTTCATTTCGGAGAAGCTGATCCTGCGAGAACCCCTGCGCACCTGGTTGTCGCCCCGACGCCGCATGATCGTTGTCGGCGATGCCGCCCATGCGGCGCTTCCATCCAGCGGTCAAGGCGGTACCCAAGCCATTGAAGATGCTGCCGTTCTCGCGATTGCTTTGGAATTGGCAGGGAAACAGTCTGTTCCGCTCGCACTCGCCGCGAGCGAGAAGATCAGGTATCCCCATCCCTCTCCATCTCCCGAATGTTGACCAGAAGCAGAAGAGCTCAATGGATTGATAGGTACCAGCGGGCTCGAATAGTCCAGCAAGGAGGTCTGGCCGTGCTGCAATTTGTCATGAACCACGTCGATATTGAAGGCCTTCGAAAGGATCCGACCATGGTAAAACCTCCACATCCCGCGTGGATTCTCGACCATGACTGCCAGGAATATGCCTATAGGGAGTTCCCAATCGTTGCTGAAGCAATCCGGACAGGCAAGGACTATGTGCCACAAAATATCCCAAGTGATAGTACTTATCGGATGGAATACAACAGCAAGTAACTATGTAGTCCGATATGAATATTTGTTCAGCCATGCCCACAACCCCTCCCTCCAGTGTGTAGTTAGTCAGTTAGCTTGTCGATTCACTGGGGATGAGATTTCATGAGATGATGAGGCTGAAGGAGAAGGTCACCTGATTTCCCAATTCGGAGATTTCCACTTCATCCTGTCCCCAAAGTCAAACCACCATCCATCATCACCATCTCCCACTTCATCCATTTGCCCTCAGGATTGCTGGAGCAGCTCAATTGAGAATATCAATATCGGATACCTTTGGTGGCCCTTATTCTCTACTTTTTATGCACTAGTGTGGCCCCCGAGACACTCATGTAACGTAATCACTAATCCCACAAGTTGCTCATATCCGAAGCAAACTCGGTTACCCTAGTAAGTGCTCCTACACTGTCAAAGGTTGTACAGGTGATTATTCTCAGTACACGTGGAAACAATAGACAATTTCTGATTGCTGATGTGAATAGAGATCATATCGGAGTAGGCCTTTTGAGTTACGTTCACTCCTCCCCCTCCGCTTTCCATGGGTTATCCGTCGAAGAATGATAATATGCACTCAAATATACCCCCGTTTTCTCGGTGTAGGCGAACGAAACCCAAGACGTGAAGCGCTCAGTGGTGTTCAAATCGATTTCCGGACTGCAAATTCGCCCTCCAGGTCAACCGACGCGCTCATAGAGTTTTCCAGAGTCATCTCGATGGGCACTTACTAGTATGATTTGACTTTGTCCACATAGGAGCTGCCAACTTCAACCAATCCAATGTTGCGAAGGAACTGCGCGACGCCCGTGATGACTTGCATGTCATTCTCCCCGTGCACTGGAAAATAGATTTTTGTCAACGGGTTCGGGTCACCACCTCTCATTTCATAGTTCCAAAGCAATGGTGTGGTTTTTGACGAATGGTTGCGGTCATCAAATGCCACCTCGACTGTGCGCTCTCCTTCCCGCAGCTTGATTAGACTGAAGAGCTGCTTGAGGTAGTCAAGGCCCGCAGACACCGTTGAACCCGTCAGACGCCCACCAAGAGTCCAGACTTCCTCCAGTTTGTCCCAGGTCACACTATTGGAACCGGTGTATAGCTTGAGACGGGACTGGGAAGGATTAACAAAGTCCCAGGAGAAGAAAGACCTTTCATCGTATGCCGTCTCTTCCAGGTAGGCGTTGACCATGGAAAATGCCTGAGAACAGTCGACAAGGTGCTGCATCTTCTGGACTGAATCTGCGATGATGTTTGCCATGGACTTTCCGGTCGCTTTGCATTTCAAGTTTGGAAAGGTGTATCCCTTAACGGATATAATCCCGTCCTTAACAAGGTCGAACCCGAATGCGCTTTGAGACCGGATGTATCCGCCCTCGATTTTGATTCCTTTGAGAGACTCCTGCTCCTCATCGTTGACTATTTGATCCCTGGCCGCCTGGTGCCATAGTTGCAGGTCAAAGTCACGAAATTGCATTTCTGAGAGCGCCGAGAGGAGTCCAGTCGCCGGGATCCTGTTGAAAGGATCTTTGTCGGTCCCTGACAGTTCGCTGAGGGGCTCAAAACCAATTCGAACCACTGGCGGTTTTCCATTTTGCTGGTAATTGATACTGAGCTCGAGAGGAAGACCGCTACGCGTGATAGAACTTCGAAATTCCTGTGGATAAGGCCCGAACCGGGGGACCAAAATCTGCGAGTAGAATTTTAGGTATTGAAGTTGGTCTTCCCAGCTGTAATCCGCAGAGGCAAGCACCCTGGCGAGCATCGAGCCGGTCTTGTGCCACCAAGCATACTGACTTTCGTTGGAGAGATTGAGGCTCTGGGTTGAAACCTCAAAAGCGCTCATCGGCTCTGGATTGACCGTCATGGTGTGGAAAAAGGGGGAAAAGGTTAATAACTGCTATGGATGATGGAGAATTACCCTTGGACTGGAATATCAATAATAAGTTGAAGGAAAGAAAAAGGTTAGTATACAAACCCACTCTCAATGAAGCTCATGTCTATCCTCCTTGCAATAATGACCAACAACACACATCAGAGAGTGAATCGTCACCAGACCTTGCACACGTTTCATCGTGTAACCAGTGAGGAACGGAGGAAACGGCTCAGCTGCGCCATGAATTCTCGGGGAAGAGGCGGGAACACGGAACCTTCCCATGTTCGGGAATAAATGGATCACAGTACTCCGTACGTGCTAGTATGGATGCATGTATGTACTCCGTATAAACTTCGGACTCCGTACATACTTCGTATATCCGGCAGATCGAGGGCAAGGATCGTCCACCTGCATATGCAGCCCGGTTCCTGATAAGTCGAAGGGGTATCCTTCTGTTGGTGCCTTTCCGTTGCAATTTTTTCCGAGAAAACAATGAGGCGGCATATAAGTTTCCTCCGTACGTATGGGTTCGTCACAGGGGCCACCATTTCAAATCCGACCGCGCTAATCAGCCTGCCTTCAAACTTTCATGGCATGATTAGCCTCTGATCGCACAATCGAATCTGGAGCAGTCGATATCATCGTTTGATTCCCAGAAAATGCTTGCTCATGAGAAACCCTCGAAGTATACGGCTGACGGTGTAACCAAAAGGATACATCCACAAAGGCTGATTAGTTATATTCCGTCGGCCTACTCCGTACTCCGTACATGCATCCATAACACCTCCTGTCTTCGTCTTTAACAATAACCATCACCCTTTACATATTCATTGCCTTTCCTTTTCTGCCAAGCACAAGGGTCTGCTCATAACCGACACTCCAATGAGTTCAGAATTCCGCTCTCAACCTCTTTCGTCACTGGCAGCGGCCCCTCATTACTTCCTAGCTGTCGGTATCGTTGTCTTCGGGGCTCTCGCCTTGCTACGTCGCGTGCTGTTGAACTCGGATCGAAACAAGCTACCACTACCTCCAGGGCCACGCGGGCTTCCTATCATTGGTAATTTACACCAGGCCCCAAGAGAAAATGCTTGGGAAGTGTACAAGGAATGGAGCGACAAGTACGGCCCAATTATGTCTGTCAGCAATGGTGGCATAATCTCGATCATCATCACTTCGCACGACATTGTTAAAAATTTCCTGGAAAAACACAATGCAGTCTTCAGCTCCAGACCGCAGCTGTTGGTTTTGGAACGTGCGCTGAGAGGCCTCACAACCCCAGCGCTTCCGTACGGAGAGAAGTGGCTGACCCATCGAGCCCTACGAGCCGCCGTGTTGAAACCGACAATGGCTGCGAAGTACCGTGGGATGCAAGACCTCGAGTCAAAGCAGCTGCTATTCGATCTCCTGCACAATGAGGATTTTACTCAGTGCTTGCGTCGTCATGCAAGCAGTTTGTTCTTGGGGATTGCGTATGGGCATCGGTTTCCCGAAGAAACGCCTGAAGTCCTCGATATCGATCAAGCCGTGGCCCAGCTTGGCGGTATCTCCGAATCCATGTTCTCAGGCACCGCGATGCTTCGCGAATTTTTTCCAATTCTCAAACTGCTGCCGGGCACAGATAAATGGAAAAAGCAACTGGATGAAGTGGGCGACCGATTAGCCGGAATCTACGTCGATCGATTCCGAGCCGGACTACAGACACCTGCCTGGAATTGGACTAAGGAGTACTCAAGGAGACCTGAGGCGAAGGGAATGGACGAGTTGGAGCTGTCGTTCTGCATTGGTTCTACCTATCAAGCCTCTCTCACACCGTACGAGATTATTCGCATTATCATGCTGGCCGCCATCGTCCACCCTGAGGAGGCCGCCAAGCTTCATAGCGAAATCGACCGCGTCGTCGGGGAAGAACGCTTGCCTAACTGGGAGGACAAGGACAGTGGGAAGCTGCCTTGGGTCAATGCTTTCATCTGGGAAGCCCTTCGCTGGCATCCATTCTCCCCACTTGGTGCACCGCGGGCTACGAGCAAAGACATTGAATACAAGGGGTACCTCATTCCCAAGGACACAACGGTGATTCTCAATCATTGGGCTATGGACCATGACGAAGATATTTACGGGGACCCGTTCGTTTTCCGGCCCCAGCGTTGGATTGACAACCCTAACTTGCCTCACCTTATCTTTGGCTTCGGGTTGCGAGGATGCCCGGGACAACATCTTGCGAAAGACCTCTTATTTCTCAATACCGCTCGGCTGTTTTGGGCCTACAACATTGGGCGCCCGGTGGAAAATGGAAAGGAGGTAGACCTTGATATTGTCGAGCTAATGAAACCGCGGGGTGGCGGATCTGCCTTTAATCAGGTCCCGCCTTTCAAAGCCTCTGTTACTGTGAGGAATGCCAGACGCCGGGCGATCATTGAGGAGGCGTGGGCAACTTCTGGGAAGGATGAGCAGAGGATTCTGGCTGAGGCTATGCCCATGTAATGGGCAGGAGACGGGATTAAAGGGTCGGAGTAATGTCACAGTATGGAGTCGATTCTCATCGAAAGCTTCGAGCCTAACATGTCTGCTTCCCATCTACTCCGTATCGAAGATTTGTTTATGCTTCATCGAGTCATAAGCGCCCTCCTTTACTCTATACTACTAGGTAGAGCTCTTTCGTATGGACCGTGCATACATACTTATATGAAGGTCGTTATCTAGATACCAAAGGGACACACTAGTCACCAACGTTAGAGCAATGGAGTATACCAGAGATATCTCAAAATAAAGCTCGTGACTGAATTACAACTCAACTAAGTGATCAAGTTTGGTGCTATGACGCTGCTTCCCTCACGCCTTTACTCTGGACAGGCTGCCTTGAGAAGGGTCTTGCAGATCGGCCTCTGTCCGGACCATTTCACTCACGCAAGCGTACAGGTTCAGATTACTAGGCTCACACTGCATCTGGATGAATAACATGTGATGGACACCAGTGGTTCTTTCTACAATATAGCGCAAACTCGTGATGCTATCCCAGCCGAACTCAATGGACAGTCCTCGTTCCCTTGCCTTCAAGTGGTCCCTGCGTCACCACCTATGTACGTTCGATGAACCTGTGATTGACCCTTCCGGTGACACTGCATTCGCCGGTTACATTAGTGTCGCTGGAATGCAAATGATAAGCTGTAGATACATCCGTCCGTCCGTGCTATGAGGTTGTGTTCGGCACTATGATCCCACCCTGACATCGCAAGCCCTGCAGAGTGACGAGCAAAATCTGCTATCAATGCTTCAGTGTTCCGATATGTTACAGTGGCATATAAAGATCCAACCTCGGGCAGCATTTGCTTTCCTTGCCCCTGGTTTCAACTTCCATGATCACATTTTCTCCTTTGAGCTTGTAGTTATTCATAGGCTTCTGCCACACTTGTTAGCCTTCACCATTCCATAACAATGACTATGCCTGTCGACGCCAAACCCAAGCTTCGGCGATTTTCCGCCGGTGACGATCGCAATGAGATTTGGAAAGTCATCGAAGAAGACGGTGCTGCCGTCGTCGAGGGATGGCTTCCCCCGAATGTGGTGGAGAACTTCAATCGAGACTTGGACGTTCGCTCCAAAGGCACTCGCGGAGGAACGATGAACGAGGAATTCTACAAGATGCCTCTGCCAACGACTACGAAGTGGATGAATGATCTGCCCGCGACCTGTAAGACGTTTCGCCATGAAATCCTGAATAACCCGATTTTGCACGACATTTGCAAGATCGCCTTCGAGCCGCATGGTGACTACTGGCTGCTGAACGGTATGGCAATGGAAATGGCACCCGGAAATCCTGTCCAACAGTTGCACCGTGACCAGGGAACGCATCCCATCCTACAGCACTTGAAGCCTGATGCACCAGTCCCTGCCATCAGTACAATCACCGCCTTGACGGAATTCACTGAATCCAACGGCGCAACTCGTGTGATTCCCGGGAGCCACCGATGGCCGAAGATTGGGAATCCCACAGACGATCAGGCGGTCCGTGCGGTGATGAAGCCTGGAGATGCTCTAGTGATGTATAAGGGCACTGTGCACGGCGGATGCCCTCACGAGGACGGCAATTCTGAGCACCGTCGACTCCTCCTGCTGGGCATGGGCACCTGTCAACTCACCCCGTATGAGACGCATATGACGATGCCGCGGCGCATTGTTGAAAGCATGACTCCCTTGGCACAGAAGATGATCGGCTGGAGGAGTGTACGGCCTGTTATCTCCAATGTCACTGGTTTGATGACGGTTCGAATGCACCATCTTGAGCGTGAGATTGATTTGAAATCGGACGTTCCGCTGGAGGAGACTCAAGTCTAACGTCATGATATGTGCGGGAGGCGCGTCCTTGCGTCACTAGTTTCTCAGGCAGCTCCCCAATAGATAGCCAGTTCAATGTGAAGAATTCATAATCATTAGGTGGACTGTATCTTCCAACTCTTCTCCGTAAGTAGGATGCCCTGACCTTTGTGTCAGCACAACAATCAACAAGCTCGTTAGTTAGCCCTCAACAGCCAGTAGCACAGGAAAACACACAGAATTGAAAAGCTCAGATTGTACGGAGTATTAGGAGGATTCGAACATGAATGGTGATGCCGATGACGGGTAGTCGCCCGCCGTGAATGATGATGATCTGACAGCACATTGCCTTTCGGTAACTTAATATCTGCAGGCCGGTTTCAAATGCAGCCGAACCTAAATGTCACTTAAGTTAACTAGTTGCTCATCAAGCGCCGGAGATTCGGGTCACACTGCTCCGAATGTTATATAGTTCGTTAGCTTATCCACTCTCTATCAACGATTCCTTATTCGCTTCTTGTTGACTTCCAAGATGTGCCCTGCAAGACGAGACACCATGTGCAACTTCTTCTGGCTTACTTGGGTATTGGTTCAGATACCAATGACACAACCCGTATTATGCCGTATGGGTGACGAGTTAGTTATCTTGCCCTAGTAAGATCCCGGACAAATCGAATCCCTTACTCGATCGTCCTACGCTGGGATGTCATTTTGCGTCGTGGGCGTCGTCCAGGCGGTCGGGTAACGACAAATGCAGAGGATTTCGTGATCGGTGGCTTGCTGAATACATTTTCACACAGGAGGTTTCGCTCTGTGGTTGCTTTTCTGGTCCGCTTGTTAATTTACAGTCCATCTCCAGTCCGGGATGCAACAGGGTATCTCACTTCTTCTAGAGTATGACGTGAAGTGCAGAATAGGGCCCGAGAACATCCACGCCATCACATATGATGTACTGTACGCATCCAACTCATTGTTATCACCCATCAAGTGCATACTCAATCTACAGGAACTTTTTCCCGCAGCAGCGGACGATCTGGACTCATTGCCTGGAGAAACCTTGGAAGGAGGTCACCATCCCGTCTTGGTTTTGCTAATTGAAGCATCACAACGCAAAGCACACCCTTGCACAATCGGCATCACGGGGATCCCTGGAACGGAATCAAGAGCTTGGTACTTCTTAGGAGGGGTAAACGTAGCGACACAGTATGCTGGATGAATTCGGCCTGCTGCTTTCCATCCTCGCCCACTGCTTTTGATGTCTCTGTCTCCCTCCTGACGTTTCCGTAACCAGAAATATCCGCTCTTATCACCTCCTTAATTGCCATCTACACCAGGTATATAGACACTGTAGCACCCAAAGCTCAGCTGCGCCAGCTCCCTTTCCATCGGCAGTAATAGAAATGGAGGCAATCACTCAACAAATCAGGGAGCTCCATGCTCAGGCAGATGAGGAGGGTCGTAGAACGATTAACAATCAGCTCGATGCGCTTCGTTCGTCTCTTGATAGCGACTGGGATACTGTCTTGAAGCTGGCAGGTGGCGTGAGTAGTTCATTGGCCCCTAGAATCGTGATTTAGAATGGTCTTCTAACTCGAGCAAGCCCCTTCAACTTGCTCTGGTCAAAATAGGAGTAGACCTCAACATTTTCGGGTCCCTGAACCAGCGTCCTCACACACTCTCTGAGTTTATCGAAAAGACTGGCGTTTCATCGGACTTGCTCGGTCAGTTTGATCTGTCCTCGTTATTATCCTGACAGGTTGTGAACATACTAATGGCGTGTTTAGGGCGCATATTGCGTGGACAAGCTGCTTTCGGCCTGATCAAGGAGACACAGTCTGATGAGTTCGCAGCGAACCGCTTGTCGACACTATATTCTGATTCAAATGTTTCCGGAGCCATAACATATGTGTAAGTTTTGCCTGCACGTAAGGGCAGTGTCCGCAAATCGATATTAATGTTGCCATAGCTTTGACGTTCTGAGGCCCATAGCGCACGCCTTCCCGGCTTTCCTCAAGGAACGAAAAAATCCCACGATCACTTCGACTCATGACACTGTCTTTCAAAAGGCGTTCAACACCGAGCTTGGCGGCTTTGAGTGGATGAAACAACACCCAGAGCATTATGGTAACCTCTTCAAGTTCCTCGCCTTGCGGCCAAATCATGACTGGGTGGATGCATTTAACATCGAAGCCGAAATTGGCCCATTTAAGGGACAGGATAAGACCATCTTGGTAGACGTTGGTGGTGGTACTGGTGACCAGGCCTTGGTATTCAAAAAGAAATTCCCACACATTCCTGGCCGCGTCATTGTTCAGGAAATCCCGCAGACGCTCAGGCACGCGAAGCCTCTTGAGGGCATCGAGTTCATGGAGCATGATTGCTTCCAGCCGCAGCCGATCAAGGGAGCAAAATTCTACTATCTCCGTTATGTCCTACATCTCTGGCAAGACGACAAGTGCATCCAGCTCTTGAAGACCCTTATCCCAGTACTGGGGCCGGATTCCCGCATTCTCATTGATGAAGTGGTCGTCCCTGCGACTAATCTGCCATGGCAGGCGGCATGCCAAAGTATCCTCATGACCACTGCCCTTGCAGGAGCGGAGCGCACTTTAGTGGAGTGGCAGAGGTTGCTTGCCGAGGCGGGACTGAAAATCGTCGACATCTTCACATATGACACCAACATGCAGTCCGTGATCGTAGCCGTTCCGAAAGAGTGAAACCCGAGGACCGCATCCTTTCCATACGTTATCTTCTAGGAATTTTCGGCTTCATCGTCAACGCAAGCCCTAATATCCAACCTAGAAGTGTTTGGGTGTTCGTTAGCTTTCGATTAGTTAGTCAAGTTTCGGTTAGTTAGGGCAGGTAATAAATGAATAACCGCCTTTTGGAACAATATTGGCGAAGAATCATGGCCGCATGTAATTCAGTCGTATTACCCAGTTAGCTGCGCGTACCCGCATCAAAGACGAGTAAAGAAGCGGTGCAAGGATTTCCTTCACGCTGGGAAAAAGACGCTCGTAATGATTTTCAATGTTAGAAGACCCATTACCAAAATATGAACATGTCAAACTGTCAAAAGTTATCGGCTGATACAACAATTTATCGTGCCTTGATCTCTCCATTCTGTCCCAGCCTTCTGCGTACCCGAATCTTCCCGCATTTAAAGGGAACTTTTAGCCAAACGAAATCCACCAGATCCGGTTTGACCTTCAAATACTCAATCTCATAGTTCAGGAGCATATGCGCCAGAAATATTTTCATCTCATTGAGAGCGAAAAAACGGCCGGGACAAATATGTTTGCCAACCCCAAAACCAAGAAATGCTTCATCGAGGTTTGCGGTGGTGGTCCGTTGCTTGGGCGCGTCCTCTTTTGTTTCTTGCGACTCGGAGCTTTCTCTGGGAGCTAACTTGTCCATAATGTCGCGTACAGCGTCTGGCTGAGCAAAACGGAATGCGTTGAAGCTCCTGGCATCCGGGTAAATGGCTTCATCGTAGTGAATAGGCTCGATGGGAACGGCGACGACTGCTCCATGTGGAATCTTCCTCGAGTTTGGGAGTGATATGCCGTCTGTGTGGACTACCTGAATTTCAATTTAAATCAGTTATGGGCCATGGAACATACTGGAAAGGGACAGGTGATTGTTACCGTTCGGGGCAAAGCAACGCTGCCCAACGGTGAAAGTCTCATCGATTCCCGAATGGCAGACTCGACGAGTCTCAGCTTCTTCACCGCTTCGAGTGTCCATATTCCTCCAGCCTCTTCAAACACGGTCTCGCATTCCTTGCGCAACTCATCGACAAAACCGAGTGTAGGGTCAGCTGAAAAGAGATCCACAATCAGACTTTGCACTGAAAAGGAGGTCGACGGTATCGAGACGTCGTTCAGAAGGAGCAGGCGGAAACAGATATTCTTCGGGTCGAGCTGCTTGAGTTTGCCGGTATCATAACATTCGTCAATGACCCATTGAATGGCATCTTTCTGGACATGAAATGTATCAATAAACTTTCTTCCAAAACATTGCTCGCCTCTTAGCATCAAAGGGTTGAGGTGGAAGCTTACCGGAGGCGTCCAGTCGTAGGTTGGATCCGCCTTTAACTTCGCCGTCTTCTCCAATCTTTCCTTCACCACCGGCAAACACCTTTTTAGTGTTCTCCCGAAAAGAATACTACATGCCCACCAAACCATTCCACCCGTGATGGTCTGCAGCAGCCTTGGAGACGCATTGATAACCATTGCGCCCACCATGAGAGCCAAGGAATGATATTGACAACCTTTCAAAAACTCCGCATCGCGGCCTAGAGGCAAGTCAGCAATAACTCAGTATCTAGTAGCTGGTGATATCAGGGACAAGACAGCATACACAGAGGGAGCCCACAGAGCGCGCCATTTACAGCTCCGGTGATGATCATCCAGCATGAATCCCAAATTCTGATCTCTTTCCATTCCGCTTCATTCCCCCACCACCGGTCAAATCCCAGCTGAATCTCTGTGGCAATGACTGGTGTAAGAGGCTTCAAATTCCGCGTCACCTGCTGTCGAATAACATCAAATACAAATCTATCCTCTGCAGGCTCCTTGTCCCAAGCGACCCATCTTGTCTGATTGGTTTCTTGCTGCGTGGCTCGCACATCGAGTACGCTTTCGGGAAGTGTGTATATTCTCTTGACTTGTTGCGGTGGGATGATTGTAATCGGGCCCCGGTCAATGCTGGGAATGATGTAGGGGGAGCCTCTTTTGCCGTACTGATATATTTCCACTCAGCCATTAGCTTCAGATATAGGCCACTCTCGACAAACGCCTCACATACCTTCGCATAACCTTCGAATGCAAAGTCCTGGATTTTGGTGCATGATCGCACTGTCGCCCAGAACCACGCAGCCCATTGTTTCCGAAGGCCAACCACAGGAAACGTGAGCTTCTCGTTACGTGAGCCTGCTCTACTGAGACGAACGAGAAAAAGCACAAGGGCAATTGGCGCCAATGCTTGCAACAAGCTGGTAAGTATTGCCATATTTATTGATACACCGGCTGATATCGTTTTACTGCATATAGGGTGTGGGTGAGTGCCTTCGTCGACGGACTTGTCTTCAACATCTTTTCAGATCAAGGCATCGGGGTTATATAACTACATTTCGAAGTCCTCCCGTAAAATGTAGTACGTACTGCTAGAGAATCCGTCGTGCAGATCGTGCTCGGTTTCCTTTCCAATACCACATGCGATGTGATCTGCATGGGTCACACAAGATTTGCCAGCCGGGACTGTGACAAAATTGAAATTCGGACCACCTCGGTTCTGAATCGACCTTCGCCAAGATGTACCGTACTGTACATACGTTACTGTACACACATACTCCGTACTCTTCATCAACGGCCCACGTATGAAGAGCGAAAACTGCATGGACCGCCACTCTCGGTCCTTTTTTTCCAAGTGAAAGGCCCGGAGGCATAACGTAAGAACTGACGATATCGCGGTGCTAGAGAATAGAAAAGGATTGCCATCCTGAACTTCAGCATCTCGAATAAATTCGTCACGGTGGTAATATAGCGTGGTTGGGACATCTTCCATGACGCGAAAGAAAATAAAAACCTCAAATGGTCGTCAGATACCCGTACTCGCTACTCGACCCCTTCTTTGGTCATGTAGTCAAATGCCTGTGTGATGGCGGCACCACTAATCTGCTTTGCCTTGTATATGAGCTTCTCCTCCAGGCCAGTGGGGATTTCGTGAGTCTGCACAATGACTAGCAGATTTGCAGACTGAAATATATGGCCTGCCTTGTATTCGATCACGAAGAGTAGTGTCTCAAGCTCCCTATCTCTTGGAAACACACACAATTGATCGGAACGGGTCTCCGACCCTTATGTTTCTGCTGTGTCGACTCGACTCATCCGTGAGGGTGTTGGAATGATTCTCAAACAATCTGCCCGGCGAGGAGAGAAAACTGATGTTCACTGAAAGGGCTTATAACTCACTTGCACTGGGTTAGCCGTATCTTACCACAAAGCATTCTCTGGCTCCAGCGTCCGCTGTCGCTCCCGACGACCTCCGCTGAGCCCCCAGGTTGAGTGCTTCCGTCGAGTGCTGATGGCGGGATAACCACACCGCTTCTAGCCAGGAAGTGTTTCTTTGAGCATCAAGGGATGTTTGCGTAGTTATATCTATTATTATTGCACTGTAGTACAGTACGGAGTACATCAATGTGTTCAAGAAGGAACTGGGAGTGGAGGGAATAAACCCAGTAACCATTCACTTCGTTCTATGACGGATGTAGCAAACATCTCGACAGCAGGCCCATCAGCGGCCAAGTAAGAGTTCATTATTCAAACCACATCGGTATTTGGCCGTCCGTTGCCAGCGTCTCGCTTCTAACATCAAGCTGAAATTCGCGCACGACTTGGTACCATTCATCCAAGGATGGCGGCGGAGAGGTGATAGGGGGCTCCAGGCTGAGGCCACCATTGTATAAAGTATTCTGAGGTAACGACGGCCAGGATAACATTGATGCATCTACAGTAGACGCAGAATTGTAACTTGGCAGAGTTATGCCGCTGAAGCCTGTGTCGACTGTAGGTGCCGTGTGGATGATTCCCTGCATGTCGGATAGTTGCGACGCTTGCGGGATATACGTACTAGAAGTCGGGTTCTGCGCCGCTAGAAAGTCGCTATGCGGCTGGTGGCCGTTGGTATTCGGATTGCTCCCCACGTACTCGGCAGCGAGTTGTTGCAGTTGTTCTTCACGAACCTGCAACGCCCTCCTCATGAGCTTGCGGATCCCAGGCCACAGCATGCCTTTCTTTCGCAAGCCTTTCATTTCCCATGCCGCGTATGCAGCGTTGACAGCTCGCCAAGCACGATCAATAACATGGCATGACTGTCGCACACATAAATTCGACAACACGTATGCAAGAGCATGCCACTGCATGTGCGTTCGGAAGAACCACCTCCATTTGGAGGTATTGGAGTTCGATTCTAAAAGAAGAGAAAATTCGATGATTTCAATCGACGAAAGGAATAACCGATTCTGGGTTTCTCCCGCAAGAACCGAGCTCTCAGCATCATCTCTGATCATCGGGTGGTGGATCATAAGGAGTAACTTGGCCACAACCAGGCGCGACAATGTACCGCAGACCCACTGAATCGGCACGGTCATGTCACAATACTGGACGTACTTATTTTCAAGATGCTTTCCGAGATTCTCAACCATCTCCACACGTTCCTTTTGGGAGAAGGTAATGATGAACTTCTTGCAGGAGTTGCTCGGAGGCACATGCGTCAATCTCCTTGCGAGTGTAATGATATCGCAACGGAACAAAAGGAATGTCATGTCCGTACATCCCACCTTCTCCTTTGGAAATTCTGTCGAGTCGGGCGATATATCTTCGTCGTTGATATTCGACGGAGGGAGAGTATCATAAGAAGCTTCGTGGACCATGGGGTCGCACCCATGGTCTTCCGATGCACAAAAATCAAGCAGGCAGATTTGCAGCCATAGGCGGCGGCGCATTTCGGTCTCGAACGGTGTTAGGCCAAAGGTGGTTCCATCGCGATGAAGACCAATTCCTCGACCTATCTGGATAGCTATTGCTGCCATCGATAGGACATAGCGAGAGTCGGTGTTTTGTCGCACACAAATGAGAAATAGAACGAGGCTTTGAAGAAGCACTAAGCTGTGGGTATTAAGCAGGTTTGCTCTGGCAAACGCCTGTTCGACAGCAAATCGATAGCGCTTTAGAGCAGCGTCGCGATCCTCACCCAATTGAGATAGACACTGTTCAGGTGTCAAACTCGTAATGGTGGTGTAATACACCGTAAAAAGCAATGCTTCTGTGCTCTTGTTTAAGGAGTCTAGGTTGCTGGCTGCGTTCCATAGTGTCTTTCTCAGACTCGGCCGATGAAATATCGGCACAACTGGAGCCACATTTTCGAGATACGTCTCCCAAATAAACCCGAATCTTTCGGCTGGTAAATGGAATTCGCGCAAGCTATGGGCGACGGACCAAAAGCCGAATAAAAACCCGTCATTATTCGTCCACGGTGAAGATCCTGGTCCAGAAAACCCCGGGGACGAGTTGTCCTCCTCATCGGAAGTTGGGCAGTCAATCATATCCTTCAATTCCTCAATCTTCACTTCGTCAGCCTACGGTTGAAGGGGACACTTTGGGAAGTAAAAAGGGCCCTACCTCATCCCCAAATCTCGTCCAAAACCGATGACTGACGTATCGGCTCTTGTCTTCGCTCACTACGAGTCTCCCCATCTCCTCATCCACGGAGTCCAATTCGGTACCTTTGCAGGAAGCACCCCTAAACATATTAACATCCCATTCGTCTTTAGCCTGACCCTCTTTGTTTGTCTCCGCAGGACTTCGAGCTGCATTTCCATCCGTTTCCCCTGACACCCCAAATTTCTTAACAACGGCCTCGAGGCTTTTGAGTCGCGCTAGTAGTTCTGTTTCCGTAGCCTTTTTCGACCTTCGAGGAGCTCTTCCGGGCTTGGGAAAGATGCATTCAACCTTTGCCTTTGCACAATTTGAGCAAGGGTGCGCCTTATTGCAACGGATTTTTCTTCGACGACAGGTGATACAACTGCGGAGATTGACTTGAGGTTCGGATGACGAAGGTTGAGCTGTGCTGTTGGTGCTGGATGGAAAAGAACCCCTGGATGCGTCGGTGCTCGTGGAAGACTGCGCGAGGCCAGAATCGTTCGGTGAAATAATACTTGGAGGCGTGGATTGCGGACTGGAACTAGCCATGGAGCCGGACAGAGAAGGGTTATAAATCTTTGGCTCCATTTCAGAAGCTCGTGTACTGTATAATCTGGTGAGAACCTAGTTGAAAAATCTTAGGAAGGTAGATAAGGCGCTGGCCAAGCGTGAGGTCAAGAAAGGAGGTCAAACACGGAGAGAAGAAATGAACAGGCCGTACTCCTCCGGTTCAGACACTGGGTTGTAGAAGCTTTGGCCCCAGCGATGTATGCTGTGATGTCCTCCGTATGAATTTTTGGCTCTTGCGTCGTCCGCTCAAGGTTGCCTGCGCGGACGGAGCACGGAGCAACCATGGAGCCCGTCCGGAGAAGAGTTTGGGAAACCGGCCGAATTTCTTGGCGGAGACCACTCCACACAAAGGCTGCTCATCGATGTTGACATTCTGAACATCTTTCTACTCCGTACTCCAGTATCAGAGAATTTAGCCTTGCATGGGCAATTCAATGACATGTGTTCTTCTCAGTTTGCTAGATATGTTTTAACTACCGCATTGTGCGGAGCGGGGCAGTTTCTAAGAAGCTGATTGATGTCGCGCATAGGGCGGCCGCTACGCCAGCGCAAGATAGACCCATGAGGCTTGAAAAGCGCACTTAAGAGGTACGAAGTTCTGTATATGCAGAAGGCGCTTTGCGACCTTTCCGCCGTCGCATGGTAGCTAAGGTTCAAGCACTGGCGAGCTCGTTCTTCACAAAGTCCTGGCAATCGCAAGAAATGTGGATGGAGAGGCTTTATTCAGCCACGTTACTGAGAATTGCAAGCAGACAATTTAGCTGTGAAATATCAGAGTATCTATTCTATCAAAAACCATAAAATGGAAAAACTCTGCAGGTGTTGTCGAAATTTTAAAGCTTTTAATAGATGTGCTCCTTGATCTGCGATGTCTCGCATACCTATCCGTCTGTTGATAACGTGCCGGAAAATCTCGCGCCAGAAATTCCGGGCCGAGCTGTCCACTCCACCAGCCACATCTAGCGAGCCACATGCAGCCACACAGCGCCTCAAGCGACGTTGAGCGTCTTGGCGCCCTTGGCTGCGGCACCGATGACGTGCAGATCTCCATCGGTCTCCACGTCGGCTTGCGATCAAAACCAGCACTGAGCAATTCATCCTCCAAAGAGATATGTGAGACATGAGGAAACGTAGTATGGCTGTAAGCCGCACCGCATATTCATTGTCAAAATGCATAAGAGTCACTGCAATCAGCTTCGTGCATATACTCATTCACCATCCCTCACACATGTAGGCCTACTAGCTCAAGCCGCTGCTTGGCGGGGGTATACCCCTGAAGTGTTGCAAGAAAACTGCAGTCCTGAAGATTATTTGAGGCTGATCTCGACCATCAAAACCAGGGCTGCTGATTCAAGGTCCCGCTAATAAGTGCACAACCTTTTCAATATGAGCAAGAGGGCTACTCTCTGGACGAGATTCAACGGATGCTTGTACGGAATATCAAGAAGCGGAGTCAGTCGGAAATTCTGTGGTAGTTAGCAAGCTGGGCATTGCGTGATAACTAATCTTCCAGCCAGCTTGCAGAATGAAGCTCACCATCCCTCCCAAGACATCAATACGCGTCTTCCAAGCTCCCCTGTGCAAGCTGTTGACGAAGAGAGGGACGGCTTATCAAGTCCACAAGCCACACGCCACGAGAGGTGGAGCCAGATCGGGACAGGCCAAGGCTGGTTTAATCCTGCTCGGGTCTAGCGCCAGGCCTCCCCCCACCCGATGTGCGTCTGCCGCCGAGCAAAGCACACCGTGAAAACAACCTCAAACAAATCAGGGCGCGAAGAGAAACCGATGGGGAATCAGATCAGTAACGTAGCCGCTGGCCCCCAGCGCAAAGATATAAATACTTCTTGTCCTCAAATCTCCCCTTGATCCTGTAACTATACATAACCCCCCTGACAGTTCTCGTCATAAATTGCTCCCTTTTCACCCTCCAATTTTGTTTCAATCCTGCCCTGTTTTCATCCGATCTCGCTTCCTCGTCCTCAATTCCGTCTATACGTATTCCACAGCAGTATCTCGCATACATAGTGTTATATCTCCAAGTTGCCAAAATATAAGCTGGGCTTGGGTAGCATGAGTTTCTCGAATTCGTCATCGCCGGATTGCTGAACGTCGTTTTTCGTGCTCCTAGAATATGGTAGCTGTCCTCCTCCTCACAATATGGCTTCTCGTCTTTCAACCAGCCCTTTGCGATGCCGACTTTATGAGTGTGCGCACAACCATGGATACAGACTACAGCGGCAAGAGAGGTGACCCTGCTGCAAAATACTTTCGTAAGTGATTTTCTCTCGAACTTCCCTTCATAGTTGACAAAACTCCATGCTCGAACATCGCTGACCATACCTTCTAGACGAGTCAACGTATGTCCTGCCTGTTCCTCACTCGCCTACAGCTGTGGCCCATTTACACTTACATACTAACCTTGTACTCGATTTCACAGTTTTCATTATCACTACGATGGACGGTATGGCGCGAACGAGCCTTCCTTTGGCGCGAAACTGGTGCTGACCCCAAGAGTAGCTTTGCCTCCAAACCAATTCATGAATCTCAAAGGATACCCCATCTCACCACTATGGTGAAGTCGTACCTCACAACCATGGCTGACATTGGTGCCGAAACCTGGATCATGCATGGGACACTGCTGGGATGGTGGTGGAACCAGAAAGTCGGTAGCCAATACTACTTCTAGATTTTTCATCGGCCCATCACTGACCTCTAGTTATGTTTACAGATCATGCCATGGGACACCGACATTGATGTCCAAGTCTCTGAGACGACGATGTATTTTCTTGCAAAATACTATAACATGACGGAGCATCACTTCAGCGTCCCGGGAGACCCCAAGGGCCGCACGTTCCTTCTCGAGATCAACCCGAATTTTGTAAATCGAACTCCGGACGATAAGCTCAACGTCATCGATGCGCGATGGATTGACACATCATCTGGACTCTTTATCGACATGACCAGCGTTCGAAAGGACTACGATGCGAGGAGGAAAGGAAACAAGGGTGCTCTTATGTGCAAAGATCGGCATAGATACAATGTATGGCGCCGAAATTGCAGTAAGCAAAGACAAGGGACGGGGACCAAGGTCTAACTTTCTGAATAGGAACAAGATCTATTCCCTTTGCGAGACAGCTACTTCGAAGGTATCCCAGTGAAGATTCCATACGCCTACACGACCCTACTGGAGAGAGAATATGGGAAGAAGTGCCTGACTAGGACCCGTTTCAACGAGTAAGCTGGACCCCGTTCTGAACAACTCACTGCTTTTTGATTGAGCCGACAACTGACACAATTGTTAGCTACTTGTTCAATGAGACGAGTAAAGTATGGGAGCGGGTTGCGTAGGTTTCACTGTCCGCAGCACAACTTCCGAAGACCTGACTAATTAGTGTGAAAGGAAAAAACCGAACCGTCCTGGAACAATGATGAGATTTATGAGATAATCCCAGACTCTGCATACTCCCATCGCCGGCAAGAAAATAAGGTGTGCAAACTACACTTACTCTTGCCGGTGCGCGAGTTTGAAGTATGGCAGTACCTACTACAACCGTATTCAAAAATTTAGCGCTCTCGACGTGGTGCTCTCAGTCTTTCGCCGATAGATATACCCTCTGGCATTTTTGCGTGGTCCTGGTTCGGCAAACGTTTTCCCTTTTTGCATATGCTTTCGGCGTCTCAAAATCAAGCATGGATTGCATATCTTGGAGTTTTTTTGTTCTCAAATCTATTGTATAAAACCTTTCCATGACTGTTTCAAAAATCTTTGGATATAGGATTTAAAAGTCACAGAATGTACTAAACAGTACGTATATTTATCCATGCATTGTTGATTACAATAATTATAACGGTGTATATCCAAGTAGCCCGGGATATCCACATGGTCTCCGTGGTTATATAGGGGCAAATTCGAGTCCCTGTGAGCTAACAATGAGAGTCGAACAAAGTAACGACGATATGACGAGCTCGCCCCTCCTCTCGTAGCGCCGGTCAGTCGTTGGGAGACTTTTGTTTCGGATCTTTTTCCGCAGAAAGTAAAGGCCTCTGGTCAATCGATCCTCAGCATAATCAACTCTAGACTGTCGCGAGGCAGGCATATGTTTTGAGGCCCAGCGGGTGGTTCGAACTATGTTGTTTTCTGATCGCTTGATAAAATTCACACACCGACAAACAGGGCCATTTCATCAAACTGTGACATGGATTTCGGAGCTAAGAGAGGCTCGTGGGACATTCATTACGGTGGGATGTTATCCACAGACAACTCTAGGGTCCCGCGGATCAAATATCCTGCGCAATGTTGCATTTGCCCTTTTAGACAATCTTCGGGTCCAGTGAGAGCCTTGTGGAAGGAGAATTACCACTTATTACAGAGTATTCGCCTGGTCAATTGATGCGGGATAAGAGAGAAGAGAAGAGGACGCGTCGAGGCGGGGGTTATTTATCTTGCTCGGGATCCCACGCAAGGCGGACTGCCTTGTTTTAGAGCAACCAGGCGAGGGATGACCCCTCACGCATCAACCTCAAGGACAACAGAAAGAAAAAAAAAACATTCACTCTCGGTTGCGAGGTGCAATGAGCACTGCCAGTTGACCGTTGGTGATGGTTGACAGTTGGCCGGCACGTGGCTAATGTCCCGGCGTCGTGGTGGAGAATGCTTGGCGCCTCGGAGAATATCGAAACACGCGGGATGGCGAGGGACCTTGGTGACCGCGTCGATATCAGCTCGTCAAAGTCTACTAAGGACCTTGGAGCAAAACCGTTTTCGATTTTCAGTGTCTTTGACTGACAGCGTTCGCGTTTCCCTAGGGAACCTTTGTGCCGTTGACAGCTCACATGAAACAAGTCTGAGAGAGCCTCATCCGGCGTTGAGACAAAAGAAGAATGGCATTCACAGAGACTTGACAGACGTCGCCGTTACTGTTGAAAAGCGTCAAATACCCTCAACATGAGCACCTTGGTGGCTGCCAAGGCGCCACCAAAGCTCCCGCGCCGGTTCCCATCTCTGGCAAGCCTGCCAGGAACAAATCCATGGCATCAGGGTCCAGCATCGGCATGCTGTTTCGCAGATATAAAGCCCTGACTCCCCTTGGCGTGAGCTCCGGAGCAACCTCCCCGTGTCCAGTCCTTTCTTTCATTTCAGGGGTCCGTTTCTAGTCAATCGTTTACCTGTCAGAACGCAACCATGAGAGCTTTCATCGTCGCCCTGATGGCTGTGGCCGCCTGTCCTTTGGCTTTGGCTCAAGATCCAGGACCATCTCCAACGAATTCAGTTGGTTGCGAGCCTCATGGAGATCACTGGTAAGGCCATCTTCAAAACCCTTATCTTTTATATCGCACTTGTGTTGACACGTATAGGCACTGCGATGGTCCGGCCACTGCACCCGTTGCCACGTCAAGCCATCATGACGAGCATGCGCCTGCCACTGAGACCCCAACAGTCCCCAGTCCCACTGATTCTATCGGCTGCGCTCCCCATGGTGATCATTGGTAAGTCCATGGTTATCTGTTCCGAGACACGGCCTTTCACTAACGACATTCTCAGGCATTGCGATGGACCTCGTACCTCTGCAGCAACCACAACACAGCCCGCCGTAACACCAAGCTCGCACCATGACGAACACGAGGAGGCCACAAGCACTCATGATGACCATGAGGAAGCTACTGGCATTCCCACTGTGCCCAGCCCCACGAACTCCGTTGGTTGCGAGCCTCACGGAGATCACTGGGATTGTGAGGGGCCTCGCGAGACCAGCACGGTCGCTAACACAGAGCCCGCTAGCCCTGCACCTCCAAGCTCGACAGCTTCTTCTCCAGCCGAGTTCGACGGAGCCGCTGGGGTTGTGCGACCAGGTGGAATCACTGTTCTTGCCATTGTTGCTGTCGCTGCGTATTATGTTTGAGCAGATAACAGTTCGAGAAGACCTTTTGATTTCTTTTTCTTGCCTCGCTTTTGTTAGGACTTAATAGGGCAATGTGTTGCGCTCAATTAGGGGGCAGACTGGTTGATAATCGAGGTTAGCCCAATGATAATGTACCATAGCCGTTATCACGCAAACGTGCATTTGTACATACATACATGCATATGTGTATTATGTCCATTGCTAGGATCTGGATACTACCCGCACTTACATACATGCCATTTATATCATCTCCCTTATGGCCTGTGCGGGGAAATCGTGCAACTCGCTTCCCGCCACAGCTCGCTTGCATGTGTAAACGAACTGGAAACACTTGCGGGATCGTAGAGTACATATAATCCGGCCGGAATAGAATGTTACAAGGATCTATGCAGGTTGTCCGCATCGCCATCACCGAGGATGTCAATAACACACGGGTCAGTAGACGGTTTCGCTTGCATCAACACTGGTTCACAGGTTACCTGCATAGTTCTCCCGGTGTCTCTATCATTGACATGAAGGTCCACTTCCGTGCGCTTAATACAGGGTTGTGTGAGACGGCCTTCAGGAGCAGCTCCAGGTCTGTGCTCGGACCTCTCTATGCTCGTCAATTGAAAGATGCGGCAAGAAGATCGCATCTAGGAAGCGACATTTGGCCACTAGATCATCTATCATTGACCGTACTCTAAGCCCATCTTGTCTTTCCTTGATCATTAAGCTCATGAGCATTCCGCTCAAACCCCGTTTTCCAGAACGGATATATTGGGGAGACGGGTTTAAAACTGAACCTACCAATGTGACAATAGATCCGGCCACCGCACCCTCATCCCAATGATATCAACGGGCACAAGCGAGGGGGTAATGGACCGAGATATTTCGACTGGTCAGATGGTTATCGTTGGACTTGAGGTTGTTCGTGCAATGCCGTCCGTGCGACGTTGCGCCTGCTATATGTAGCCTGGACGTTTCCCGCCTGAAGCACACATACTTCAAATTTCAATCTTCCTCCTCTTTTCACAGAAGCGACGGCATTTATTCTAGTTGGCTTTTGCGGACATTTGACTGTCTATCTAAACGCGCGATCGTGGTTCCATTCACCATGGGCTCAGCATCAGATCCGCAATATGACGCTTTGATCGTCGGAGCAGGGTTCTCTGGAGTATATATCCTCCACCTACTGCGAAAGAATGGGTTAAGATGTAGACTCTACGAGGCGGGAGCTGATCTTGGTGGAACATGGCATTGGAATGCATATCCAGGTAAAAGAAACCCCTTTATCTCCCTTGGCCGCACCTATGGCTGGCGTGTTCAACGGAAATAGGCCTGTAAACTCACGTTTTATTTGACATAATCAGGGCTTCGAGTGGATTCTGAAGTTCCTGTGTACGAGTATTCGGCACCGGAGCTTTGGAAAGAGTGGACGTGGACAGAAAAGTATCCTGCAAGAGACGAAATCAGAAGATACTTCGACCATGTCGACAAAATTTGGGATATCAAGAAGGACGTCGAGTTCAATGTCAGAGTTACGGGGGCACAATTCGATATGCAGGATAACATTTGGAAAACCAAGACAGACGACGGGCGAACGACAACTAGCAAGTTCCTGGTTGCAGCGACAGGGTTTGCGACAAAGTGCCATGTTCCTGATTTTGAGGGCATTGGGACTTTCAAAGGTGCAATCTACCACTCCTACTATTGGCCCCAGGACGGAGTAGAAACCAAGAACAAACGGATTGGCGTCATAGGAACAGGGGCCACTGGAGTTCAGCTTGCTCAGGAATGTGCAAAGCATGCAGAATCACTGGTTGTTTTTCAGAGGACTCCGAACCTGGCTCTACCCATGCGTCAAAGAAAGCTCACCCCAGAAGAGCAAGAAGGTCGAAAATACTCCTATCCTGACTTTTTCAGAAACCGTCTTCAAACGTTTGGTGGGATGAGATACACTTTCTCAGATAAGAAAGCCACAGAAGCAACTTCAGAGGAGCGCGAGGCATTCTTCAGCAAACTATGGGAAAACGGTGGCTTTGAGTTTTGGCTGGGCACTTACGCGGATATACTGTTCACAGCAGAAGCAAACAAGGCGGCGTATGATTTCTGGGCGAAGAAAACCCGCGAAAGAATCAAAGACCCCAGAAAACGAGATATCCTTGCGCCTTTGGAGCCAGTCCATCCATTTGGCACAAAAAGACCATCGCTAGAGCAGGACTATTATGAGATCTTCAACGAGCCGAACGTGGACGTGGTCGATCTGAGGAAGAACAACATCAAAGAGATTAAGCCTGACGGGATCCTCATGGACGACGGATCATTTCACTACCTCGACGTGATTGCTCTGGCAACGGGGTATGATGCCCTAACGGGAAGCCTGATAAAAATGGGCCTGCGAGATATTCACGGCAGACCGCTGGAGGACGATTGGAAAAACGGCGTGAGGTCATATCTAGGAATGTGTCATCGCGGGTATCCGAATATGTTCTACCTGTACGGAGCACAGGGGCCCACTTCTTTTGCCAACGGTCCCTCATGCGCCGAAGTCCAGGGCGGTTGGGTTGCCGATATCATTCAACAGATCCAGGAGAAAGGGTTCAAATATGTTGAGCCAAAAGCCGAGGCGGAGGCAGAGTGGAAAGCAAAGATCGAAGCACTGTCAAATATGACACTTCTTCCCCTTGCAGACTCTTGGTACATGGGAGTGAACATCCCAGGGAAGAAGCGCGAACAGCTCAACTGGGCCGGGGGCCTGGCAACATATGGTGCCGAGTGTAAAAACGCGTTGGGATCTTGGGATAATTTTGTCACAGTGTGAACCAAACTGTGTTTTTTTTGAGAATGTCGCAGTCTAGTTTAGGCCAGAAAGTTCAGTTTCGTATAAGCCCATCTTGAATCAATGAACAGAAGGGCCTGTCGTGTCTGTTGCCTGGAGATAATCCATGTTGCTTGATCCATGCTCCAGCTCGGAGAAATGAAGCCAAAAGAATTGCCCGACGAGTGGTTCACGTGACGGGCTAGTTGGGCGCGGCCCCTGGCCTAATCTTATTGTGAGGTTCGTTGCAGCTCTGCGGGCCTCACCACCACCACTACTATCACTCCGCACTTTGTCCCTTCAATTCACCATAAAGTGCCCAAGGAGTGCGGTTGAAGGTGGTGAAACTTGTTCCAAAGATACTAAATGGTGCTGTTTCTGTATTCGCTGCGCACTTGTACTCCGTAAGTAGTTCGCCCTTAATGTTGCTGGTGTGCATTTCGTCATCCATGTGGCTCAGTGCAGAACCACGACTTGACTGACTGTTTTTAACGTGAACAGAAGCTTCCGTTTCAACAAGTAGATGAGGAGAAACTCCTTTTCGAACTACCTCCAAGCTTGAAAATCTCGTGGACGAAGCGGATTGCCATCTTCGAATAAACCATCCTTCCTTATCGCCAATGCCTGACCTCTGAGCTCCTGATTCGTTCCTCGAAGCGAACCCACGCAACGAAACCGATGGAATAGATTATGCGTCGTCTACCCTGTTCTCTATCCTCTTGGAGAAATAAAGGCTTTGAATACTTTGTCTTGTGCTGGTGAAAGTGAACCTGTGATTCGCACGCGGTCTTAGTCGTGGGAGTTTCCACTGGTTTATAATGGCTTCCAGCGCCACAGGTGATAATGCGCTGGAATCACCGGGAACGAACAAGGATGCTGCTCTGCTCGTTGGCCTGAAAGCTCCGCGGCCGGTGGCAGACATATACAATGGAAGGGGGACGGAATATAAGGTCCTTGGGGACCCACCGCCAGAGCAACGGAGAAAGGCGCCAGAGAAATCGGATGAAAGTACTACGGAATATAAAGTCGAGCTGGATGATTTCGGACTGCCTATCCGAAAAAGTAGGCCTTCGCTGAAGAGTAGCTCTCAATCGACCTCTCCAGCCAGTGGCAAACTGACAGAGAGCACTGATGATCTACCTCTCCGGGTTAAAGCTACGGCAGACGGTAATATGCCGGGCAAGAGTCTTACACGTTCTGTATCTGCGCCTGTTCGTGAGCTAGGCATGCCCAAAAAGAACGCAAGCTCAGATAACATAACTCCGGCGAACCTGGCTGTGAAGGAAACCCCCGAACAGCAACTAGAAGCTCCCCATCCGGGGCCGGCAGAAGTTGCAAATCGAATTGATCAGTCCCAATCCGATGGCCTGGCGGAAATTGAAACACCAAGCAAGCGTAGTTCCACCCTTCCCACCGCCCCTGTCGTGTCCGAATGGTCACACCAACGGCTCACGATTAAAGACGAATCTGCTGAGGGTGAACATGAAGACGATTTTGGTTGGCAAGCCATGCCTGCCCTTGGCTCATTCGATGTTTATGATGATTATGGTAGGATCGTCGCTCGAGGAAGTAAAGAAGAGGAGGATGAAGAAGCTGTATACCACGGACTTGGAGGTGCCGGAAAGGGGTATACCAGAGTTCAGATCGATGAAGATGCCCAATCCGCGACAAGTCTAGACGAAGAAACCAAATACCTTTTCCCCGAGCCACAAAGTAACGCTCTCGGAATCGAAGACGAAATCCGAGACCCGATGTCCCAATTACAAACAACAAAAACTCTGCTTACAGAAGGGCAGAGGATAGCGTATGTCGGAGTAACCCGCCTAGCCATATTTCAAATGGTGAAGGATTTGGAAGGTGTTCAACCTACAAAGACGACCCGCAAGCACCTTGCGGCTGCCGTTGACTCCATGACAAAATGGGGTCAACAGATGATGATTCGACTCTATGGACATATGGAGATTGATGCCGCGGAACAGGTAATGATTGAACAACTAGCCGAGCATGGCGTTCAGCCATCAGACCTTGTTCCTCCCCTTATGCAAAATTCACGGGTAAACAATCCCATGGCGGAAGAATCATCTTCTGCAAAAGAAAGCTGTGATTCGGCTCGTCCTACCAGTATATCCTCCGTTTCTTGCGAAACTCCTTCATCGATTACCCCCCCCCCTCCATATGAGCAGCACCAAAATGATGACCTGCCTGAAGTGCGAATGCCTTCGCAACTACCTTCATCAAAGAAACTTGACATCGACCTTAGGTGGACAGTATTGTGTGATCTTTTCCTGGTCCTTATCGCAGATTCAACGTATGATTCTAGATCACGTCGTTTACTGGAGCGAGTAGCAGAAACGATGGAAATTTCCTGGCTTCAAATCTGTCGATTCGAAAAGCGGGTTATTGATGCGTTGGAAATGCAAGAAGAACGGAACAAGGAGAACTGGGACGAGGCAGAACATATGGAAAAGCGTAGAAAGGACGCTTTGAAGCGAAGGTACATGATTATGGGTCTTGCCACTGTCGGCGGTGGTCTGGTGATCGGTCTATCAGCCGGCTTATTGGCACCCGTAATAGGAGCTGGATTGGCGGCAGGTTTTACTACTATTGGAGTGTCTGGCACAAGTGCTTTCCTCGGCGGAGTTGGTGGCACAGCACTGATTACGTCTGGTGCCACCATCACGGGCAGTACAATTGGTATTCGCGCGTCAAACAGACGAACGGGAGCTGTGAAGACATTCGAATATCGTCCGCTGCACAACAACAAGAGACTCAACCTTATCATTACTGCTGCCGGATGGATGACTGGTAAGGTTGATGACGTTCGATTGCCGTACAGCACGGTCGATCCAATAATGGGGGATATTTATTCTATTCTGTGGGAACCAGAAATGCTGCAAAGTATGGGTGCTACTATCAACATCCTTGCGACTGAGGTACGTCGCTAATTCCGACTATAACCTTATTCCTATTAATCACTCCTATAGGCTTTGACCCAAGGTCTTCAACAAGTTCTCGGAAACACCATTTTGGCAGCATTGATGGCGTCCCTACAGCTTCCTATCGTCCTTACGAAGCTTTCTTATCTGATAGACAATCCATGGAATGTATCTCTTGCTAGGGCTAATTTAGCTGGCCTCATTTTGGCCGACTCGCTGATTGACAGAAATCTTGGAAACCGCCCCGTTACCCTCCTTGGGTTCTCTTTAGGCTCAAGGTTGGTTTTCTCCTGTTTAACGGAGCTTGCCAAAAAGGGAGCACATGGAATTGTACAAAATGTGTACTTGTTTGGCTCCCCCGTGGTTGCGAACAAAGATGAATATCTCAAGGCTCGAAGCGTGGTATCGGGAAGGTTCGTCAATGGTTACTCGTCCAACGATTGGATATTAGGGTATCTTTTTCGAGCTACAGGTGGTGGGATTATGCGTGTTGCTGGCTTAGCGCCGGTAGAAGGTATACCTGGAATCGAAAATGTCGATGTTACTGGAATTGTGAATGGACACATGGCTTACCGTGCTGCGATGCCTCGACTCCTCCGGGAGGTGGGATGGGAAGTGGAAAGTGACGAGTTTACAGAAATAGAAGATCCTGATCCTGAAAACCACCAGGAGAGGCAACGCGATCTTATACGTGAGATCCAGGAAGCACGTAAACAAGCGGAGGAGAAGCCAGATAAAAAGAAGTTTGGATTTTTCAAACGTGGAAAACTCGCGGAGAAAAGGGGGTGGGAAACTTATGACGCTGACCAGGGCGATCGAGGCCGTCCACATACGCCTGACGGTAACGTTGACCCAGCGGGTACGGTTCTCTTCGACATTGATGCCATTCGAGCGGAACTGGCCAGCGAACAGATAGAAGTCAGACAGCTTGAGTCAACGCTGCCGCCTATAAAGCTGGATCTCAGCTCGAAGTCGCCCGCTCTTTCTCCGAGTCCGAACAGCGACGACTTAAAGGAAGAACCTGTGGTGACTCCGAAACCCGAAGAAGCTACGATTAGGAACTATTCGCCGTCTGACTCACCAGAAGAGCAGGTAGTGGCTGGTCTTCAGGATTTTAAGCCGTTGCCAGTCATACCTCCCCAGCCAACGCGTATTGATCCATGGCCGCACGAGGAAGAGTTGCAAATGACTTTCGACACCGCATATGGCCAGTCATCGCCCATTACGTCGCCCTCGCTAGAAACTTCTCCTGGGTTCCCTTCGCAAATCACGACTCCGTTAGGAACGCAAATGCACGGCAATCGCGCCACAGAATCGGATTTTAACAACCTAAATCTCAACCACAACGCCTGGGCAGATCCAGTGGACGATAACGACTCTAATATTAAGCTCACCTTTGCTTAAGAATCCACGATAGACGAATTTCTTGCTTTGTTCTACAGAAATATTTTAATATTTCTTTTCTCCTGTCTATATGCTCGATGTTGAAATGTTCGTTTATTCAGTACGTAAGCCACGTGAAGAAGAAGGCTTCATTTGTATGGAGCACTGGTCGATTGGCCTGGCTAGAGGAAAGCCGACATGATCTTGTCTTGATGTACTCATTAGCGGCGTTTCTTCTTGCGTGGTCGTCAATAACACGGAAATTTTTGCTCTTATCTACGCACGTATTTTGGTACTGTGCAGCGGCCCATGGAAGCGTGCTCTTTCTTGGCCCGTGATTCCTATTTCAGAGAAGCCATTTCGCCCCTGACTGAGCCCCTTGGTGCCTCGTGTGGCAAGGGAAGCTCTTTTACATCTTTCAATGCTGTCATATGCCTTACTACTTACCTCTTTCGTTCTCTCCAAACTCTACGACTGACTCACCTGGCTTGCGCTCCTTCTTCTATGCCGTCTAACGTAGGCTCGACCGAGTTGCCTCTTCCCAGCAGACGGTGACTCAGTTCCCTTCGGAAAGCTATAAAATGGTTGTTTCTCCCCTTGAAAATCTCTCCATCTCCATCTTCCCTTCCCAGTAATCCCTAGCCCCAACTCCTTGTGCCCTTCCCCGGGCTCCTCGAGAGAGACGTCTATCCCCTTCCTCCGGGTTGATAATACCCTTCCCCCGGGGCCCCGACCGACCGAACGAACGACCGACCCAACGAAGACCGAACGAAGACCGAACGAACGACCCGAACGAACGACCCGAACGAACGAGCGCCGATCCGACCTAAGCATGACTTGCACCTCTACGTGGTGCTTAGGATTAGTAGCCTTTATGGTGAAGCCAAGCAAGTCAACTCCCTTTTTATATGACCAACCGGGCATGTAAACGCGCTCCGCGCCAGAAAAGCAAAGTGATGGATGTCTGTGCGATGACACTTGCACAGTGGTTGTCTTTGTACTATAGTCAATGAGTAATACTTTCATATGGACCCATGATGTTTTGATCATGAAAACTCGGTCTATACCGTAAACAAGTGATATTGGAGGAGTACTCTGTAGTTGATATTGAATCGACGCTCATTGTTATACAGTCCAGTCGCGCCAAGACACGTTGTGGCTGAAGGTTTGGTCCAACTCTCCACCGCAGAGCTTCCGTCAACACAGCTCACGACCCAAGTTCAGCTCGTCAACTTCGAACCCGCGAGCAAAAAATACGGTGGCTTTCCGTGCACACTGTTCGATTTCGCGTCAGCAGCGGCGCACTGTCGCTTGACGCGAAAAGCCGTTGGCGACAGTCACCTAGCAAGTTGCAACCGCTTATCAAAAGGGTCGCCAACCGGTGAATACCTACTCCCAGTCCACGCGATCTAACACCCTTTATACTAACGCGTCAAATCGGATTCCCTCAGAAATGGCCCCGTTAACGAAGAATAAACCCCCCTCCGAGTCGCTTCTGGGCACCGTCGGGGGACGGTCTACGAGGAGGAAAACACGCCAGGTGACGCCAGACTCGTCGGACAATGTGGTGACCTTGGGCGGGGGTTCAAAGAAAAAGAGAAAGAAAGGGAGGCAAGAACCTGCGACGGACGATGAGCCGATGAGCTCGTCCGATAACGAAAGTGATCAATTGAATCGCTCGAGCGTGACCCCAGAGCCAAAGCGTCGAGCAGTGACAGTTTGGGACCCGTCACGCTTAAAAGCTGATCTTACGCGTCTCGATAAATCATCCAATGAATCCACACTTACACCTATCTCCAAGGAGCGGAGGTCTCGTAGGAGAGGGAGAACGAACACGATCACCCAAGAAGCCCGATCCAGCCAGAATACGAACAGTGGGTCTCCCTCAAACGACGATGTAAGGGAGTCTTTGGTTTTCTCGCAGAAGTCGAGGATCACCTACACCAACAAACAACAAGTCAAGAGCGCGCGGACTTTTGGGAACGACCAGACGAAGCATGAGTTTAAGGTGCCGCGAGAGGCCATGGAAAATACTTCAAACCCTTCCAACCCGACAGAAAGCCAACCAGAATTCAAAGCACCTATGGCCATTCCAGCTGATATCTTGGAAGGTTTATCAGCCCCGACTACTTCATCGCACGAACCTGTGGACCATATCATGTTTGATAACGATAATGAGGAATCATTATCGTCGTTAACATCTAGAGAACCGTCAGATGTGGGTCTCACTGTTGATGAAAAGCGGTTTATGGATTCTCCTTCCGCCTTCGTTCGGTGCCCATCGTGCCGTGAGCTACTTGACCCCGAGTATTTGGCGGAGCACAAGCTAGAGGAAGGGCTTAGCTTCCGCAAGCAACAACAATTCTGCCAACACTATAAGCGCTGGACGGCAGAGCGCGACTGGCGCCAGCGGAGTTATCCCACAATTGATTGGGAATCATTAGATGAACGACTAGAGCAACATTTTGCTGAACTGCAGCAAATATTGACTCGCAAAAAGCCTTCGTTCTTCCGTAACTCTTTAGAGTCCTCGACAGATGGGAATAGTAAGCGAGACAACTTCCGTCTCACCGCGAACAGCCAACTTGAAATGATGTCATCGGGGTATTATGGTCCACGGGGCTCGAAAAAGATGTATGTTCTCATGCTACTCCCAATTCAACAGCCGGCTGTCAGCTGCTAACTGTTTCTGTAGGATGGAAGCCATTCTCTCAAAATTTGCGTCCAAAATGCGGCGCATAGCGCCTTCAGATCCTTTGATACAAGCCACCGGTGTCTCAGCATTTATCCAAACAGTACTAGTCCCAGAACTAACTGTGATGCTGGTGAAAGAAGACATGGACGTTGGGGATGAATCTGCTAGACGGATTATACGAGAAAGTATGACAATTGGCGATCTTTTGAACGAGATGCCAGACGACATTGTTCATGTTGATGAAAAGGACAGGGATTTTTAAGATATGGCTTTGCGATACGCATTACCGATTATTCCGATTCAACTCATGTCTAGATCGCAGTCGACGTTTTCCAAGCTAAGGCGTTGGGTGGGCCATCGTCATTGATATCCATTTCCGGTTTGATTTGGGTCTTTTAAGATGTGTACATATTTCAGCTATCCCGATGTTATAGCCATATCTCTTAATTTACCGAGTTGGGAATATCCGCAAGGATTTTGTCACAGATGAGCTGATTTACTCATTGATTTACACTTATATGGACCTTCTGCGATATTCATACAAATATCACCAGCCTCCTCAATTACCGTCGATGAATATTCGCTTCTCAAGCGGGGCTCTTTCCTCTATACGCCATGCCAAACACATAAAGACCATATGTCGCCAACACGCTGAGACCCAACGGCACCGGTTTTCGTGTCTTTATGGCTCGTGGGATCGCACTTCCACCAAGCACTGCGGATGCCAAAAGGCCCAATTCTTCTCCGTATGGCTGGTTGCCGCTAAGTCTGAGATAGCTGAAAGCGTAGAGCGCTCCAACGGATAGGCCAGCTACGATAGAGGGCACAGAGCCAGTGCGGGCGTAACCGGCTATCCCGCCGAGGGAGGTGAGGATTGAGAGGGCGACGGCGGAGTTGGTGGGGTTTTGCGGTGACTAGAAGCTAGTTGGTATGTATAACATGAAGAGAATATGTGCAAGACGTACCATTGTGCTTGTTATTATCAGTTTGAGCAGGATTGCTATGTATATGAGCGAAGATGAGCGAAGAACAAGAGATGGACAGAGAGACAGAGTACGGGGTCAAGCCAGCGGAGTTGTTGACATCCGGCTTATGTCACCGTCCGTCGGCGGACGGAGTGGAGCCGCAATTAAGAAGCTCGGGCCAGATCTTGGCGCCAACACGACTGCGCGACTGTTATCTGTTCGTTTCATAGCTTCACGCAACCACGACACGCCAACGACGATAGAGAATCACGCCAATTGCACGGCCTAATCGAATCAATACTTCTGGTGCTAGAGGCCACTGTGCTGTATAGCTCTTCTACGCCTTTACTCTGCTTGAAATGCCGCCCAAACGCCCAGTTAATGGCGCAGCCGCCGCCGCATCGTCCGCATCATCGTCCGCCAAACCAGCTTCCAGCTCGTCGCCATCGTCAGCTACAGCCACCGCGAAAATCACACCCATCGCGATAACCGCAAAATCTCCGCCGCAGGATATTATTCTGGGAATTTGGCAACGATATCTCACGCAAACGAGCCAGAGAACGAAACTATTAGATGCCTTCATGGCCTTTCTAGTCGTCGTTGGCGTGGTACAGTTTGTGTATTGTGTCTTAGCAGGAAACTACGTATGTCATTTTCTCCAACCCGTTTTCTATGTGTTTTTGGCAGCTCGGTGACTAACTGGGTTTACTCCTTTCCGTAGCCATTCAATGCTTTCCTGAGCGGTTTCTCCGCCGCCGTGGGCCAGTTCGTCCTTACAGCAAGTTTAAGAATGCAGACCAGTGATCAGGATGCGAAGAGGACTTTTGCTTCGAAATCTGGTGCTCCGAAAGGTTCAACGACTACAACAACGACCGAAAACTCGGCAGACGGTGTATCTCCAGAAAGGTTAGTTACGATACTTTTCCCACTCTGACAAGACGAGATACTCGGAAACTGGGCCTAATTTGTTATTTCTTTCTGCAGGGCATTCGCAGATTATGTCTTCGGGAGCGTGATATTGCACTTCTTCTGCATTAATTTCATAAATTGAGAGTTCATGTTGCGCCATTCAAATTGTGGTAGTCTCAACTGTATGTACGCCTTATCATCCTCCTCTGAATGTTGTTCCGAATTTCAACTACAATTAGATTGGAAATCAGCTCGACGGTGTTTTCAGAATGGCATCGAAAGGTCATGCATCTGGCGCGCATTCTGAGTTTCGGTAGATTCAGCGTTTCACTTCCAAATGTGTACATTAAAATAGAAATATAAAGGCAAAACCCATGGGGGAATCTACAAATCGGCGGTATATGTATCATCAGAAACATGGCTCATGCTGGCGACTATAAAAGGAGATTGATGCATTCCAGGACAAACCACCTGAAGTAGGGTGTGAAATGTCAAAACCCCCTTCCAGCCCGTCTCGTCGGAGGTTTTTTAACCACACTGCTATTACCACCAGGTCTTCTCACCGCAGATCTCACCCCCACGGTCGCATTGCCAACGACTACCTCCTGCCTCCGCTTCAGTTTTTCTTTCTCTTCCTCTTGAATCGCTAGTTTGGCAGCACGTTCACGATCAGCAGCCATCTGTGCTTCGATTTCCATTCGACGGTTGAATTCGTGTTCTGTGACGCGACGTTCACGAGCGGAATAGCCTTTCTCCTTGATAGAATAGAAAACACCACCAAGGTCGGCGAGCCACTGGGTTTAATTGGTAAGCGGTGTGATTCACAAGTGGAAAAAGGAATTAAACGAAAGTCACGGAAGTTATACTTACGTGAGGGTCAACAGACGTAACACAGGACATGTACTCTTTGCTTGTCAAAATCAACTCATGATACACCACGTAATCTGGCAGGAAGCCAAGGCCGTATAAAGAACTGGTAGGATGAAGCTGTATTGTGACGCTCGTTCGTAAATTGATATATTCGCCAATTCCCTTTGCCTTGGCGGCTTGATGGTAGTATCCGGAGCAGATACATTTCCGGATAACATCCCAATCTGTACTGCAGCTCACAAGTGGCATCTTCTGCATTGTCATGATATCGTGGAGTTGTTCTCTGATCTCTTTTGCTCGTCGTAACGCCTTGGGATGAAGGAAATGTCGAATACACCAACCGTCAGAGTATCCATTGGCCTTCCATTGGGTATAGACATGGAGAAGGGTGAGATGATCTGACTCGGGTACAAAGAACTTTTCGCGTGCAGCGTCAGACTCTTCCATTCGTTCTTTTGGCCGGTAGAAAACACTTGGCACCGATAACATGGAGACGATGGTAAGCATTTCTTCGCTGCACTCATACTGCTCTGAAGCAGTGATGAGCATTTTCGCTAGCGAGGGGTCCATGGGAAAGGCGCTCATACGACGACCCATAGGCGTAAGGTCTCCAAGATTGTCAATGGCACCCAATGCCCAAAGGTCGAATAGCGAGGTAGTAATGGTGTCCTGTGGGGGAGGGTCCATGAAATCAAAGTCAAGAAGGTCTTTCACGCCCAATGACTTCAGCAGCAGAACCGTATTTGCGAGGTTTGTCCGTTGTATTTCGGGTATCGTCTGAACATAGAACTCATTTTTGAAAGCCTGCTCTGTGTATAAGTGATATGATTTCCCTGGGCCTGTTCGACCAGCGCGACCGGCACGTTGGGATGCGTTGGCCTGGGAAATTGGTGTAATCTGTAATGTGTCCATTCCCATGCGCGGGTTGTAGACTTTCAGCTTCGAGAACCCGCAGTCAACGACATACATGATGCCATCAACTGTCAAACTGGTCTCAGCAATATTAGTGGCAACAATCACCTTTCTAACCCCCGGGGCCGCTTTGTCAAAGATCTTAGCTTGAAGATCCGCAGGCATCTGACTGTATATGGGCAGGACGCTAATTTTCGGTGGATCGTTCAAAAGGGCAAGCCTCTCGTGTATCAGGTCGCAAGTAGCTTCGATATCCTCTTGCCCTGTCATGAACACAAGGATATCTCCAGCTCCTTGGGAAACATGGATAGCGAGGACCTGTTTCACTGCGCTGTCCACATAGTCTTCACAGGGCGACCGAGAGTACTGAATGTCCACGGGAAATGTCCTCCCTGGAATAAAGAATTCAGGTGCACCTCCGTAAAACGCGGAGAAACGCTCTGCGTTCATCGTCGCCGAAGTCACAATGAGCTTCAAATCACGACGACGTGCAAGGACCTTTTTTATTAGTCCCATAAGCACATCAGTGTTCAATGCACGCTCGTGGGCTTCGTCCATGATGATACACGAATACTTATCCAGGTCCGGTTGCACCAACGACTCTCTGAGGAGTACACCATCTGTCATATCTAGAAACTAAGTTAGTGGCTGTTTTTGACGATTCAAACGTATGGATCTCTCACATTTTATAGCGGTCTCACTGCTTGTGCAATCCTCAAAACGGATCGCATATCCAACAAGACCACCTAGCTTCACTTCCATCTCTTCGCTGACTCGTTTCGCGACACTCATTGCAGCAACACGACGAGGCTGCGTACAGCCGATCATACCCATTTTCCCATACCCATCCTCAAACAAGAACTGAGTCAACTGTGTAGTCTTTCCAGAACCCGTCTGGCCCACAACGATAACAACCTGATTGTCCCTGATAACCCGTAGCAATTCTTCCCGAACCGCAAATGCTGGTAGGTATTCCCGCTGTTCACGAAGAGTTTTACTTTTGCTAAAAGCACTCACCCCTTCATTTTTTTTCAAATGTTGAGCAAATTTACTGCCTCCTTTGTGGTCTTCCTCACCAGGAATGGCCGCCGCACTATCGCCTTCATCCTCCTTGATGCCCATAAGATTGCCAAGAGTAGTCCCAGCAGCATTCGTAGCATCCTGCGCTTGCTTCTGTCGCTCCTTCAATTGTCTTCTCTCCCGAACGACCTTGCTTCCTTTTCGGCTGAACACCGCCATATCGCTCTGCGGATCCCTCACCGCCGGTACAGGATCCAACTGCTTCGTGAATATCGTCCTACCATCCAAAAATGGTGGTCTCAAATCATGCACCAGTAAATGTACACGAGTCGAGTCCTCATCATCCTCAAAATCCGCTTCATAATCTCTCCGTTGCGCCACACCAGATGTCAACATCCGATTCGTCTCCCACGCATCAACATCCTTTTGTTTCTGCGCCGCACGCGCATTAAACCGCCGGTTATTCTTTTTCTCAGCCAACGCAGCTTCACGTTGCCTATCCGCCCATAAATTGTCCGGTCCCCCAAAAGGATTGTGCGTCTCGTCGCCAAAGGTATGCCCGAATTCATCGCCTGCGTACCAATCCCGATCTAGTGCCATTGAATCTTCCGGGTTGACAAGCGGTTCTGGTCCGTCAAACTCATGTTGGTGAGGTGTCGCAGAGCCACCATGAGCTCCGCGTGGAGTAGACGACCCACGATCGTCTCGTCTGGGGCGTTTGAAGAGGTGTTTTGGAGGGCCTCCATGGTGAGAGGAGGACGATGTATATCGATCCGGGTCAAGCTTGCGCCGCTTCGGGCTATCGTCGCGATTCATTGTGGAATTGGATCCAAGCTTGAGGACTGGCGATCGAGTTCGTCTTGCTGCTCGGATGTTGATGCTTTGATATTGCCAGAGTCGACCGCTTTAACTGTGACACGTGATAACCATATTACGTAACCACTTTTTCCTAATACATGTGATCCAATGTTTGTTCTATTTGCTTAGGGTCTATATCGCATCAAGACGGAGATCAATAATGATCAGAATGACTGGTAATTGATAACGCGGGATATAGAGAGATGGAGTTCAGTGAATACACCATTAACTCTATGTACCATAACCTGCAAACAATTTCGATATAATCGAGTAGGATCCGTCAACTCAACTGATACCGTCTTCTCCCTCTGGTATACATTACGTACTCATGCGCCTAGACAGTAAAAGAATAAAGACCACGAGACAAAATAACATAGTGAATAATAGGAATCCTGTGTAGCTGTGAGCCTCAAATCTATAGCCCGGTAGTGCCCATATTTCTCTCTCTCTCTCTCCTCTGCTTCCTGCTTCCTGCTTCGTCCTCATCTCACCCCCATCCCCATTTAAGACGCTCTTCCATCTTGTCTTGCACGGGGTACAGGTAGGCGACATATTCTAGATTTCTCTGTTTGTGCAACTTGCCACCGCAACCTGGACCCCGGAAGCGTCTTCGCCAATGCTAGTAGGTCTCGCCACCGGCACCATTGTGCGTCGCGCCTACCATCGGCGGATATCCGTATGCCGCGCCGTCTTGATCGTTCGGGTCCAAATTCGCATTCAGTATGCTGTTGGCATTCTCGGGGGGTACTGGGAACCCGGCGGTGGGCGCCGCTGGCCCGCCAAGGGACCCGGGGCCGGCGCCTGCGGGGCCAGGGCCGCCGACGGGTCCGCCCTGAGCGTATTCGCTGCTCGCTGGCCGGTTCTGGTTTTCCGCCCTTGAGGATTGGGTCTCAAACCAATCAATTCAATTGTTCAGATAGTTCGTCTTGTCAAATCGAGACGACAAATGAAACCCCTAGCCAGAAAAACAAGGGTGATTAAGTTAGAACACTTACTTCGCGATATTTCGACAAGTATATCTTCAAGGCCTCCGCGTAGTTCTCGAATCCGAGAGAAGTCATCGCGAACAAAATGTCCTCTCCATTGACCGTCTTGCGCTTTTCTCCCTGGCATTTCTCCGAGGCTAGAAGTGACGTCAGTATTTTCGGAAGTGTCGCTTCCCAACGCACTTATATAGGAGTAAAATACGAACCTTCGCTGGTGATGAATGATATGAACTCGCTCACACATTCCTGCATGCATTCCTTGGCCTCTTTGGCAATCTTCGCATTCTCTGGGAGTGCGGTTTTCATAATCCGAGCAACTAAACGTGAAGGCCATTATTAGCACGAATAATCCTGAAGACACAAAACCACTCGTGACACAGGATGATTATAGAAAGCAATCATTCGCGCTTTGGGGTGTCCCGACACCAGCGGACATTCAGGTCCGTAGCAGATACCAAACAATCGTCCAGTTAGATTGGATGAACGGAAAACCAAACAAGATGCCGCGACTATGAACAAATAAGAGATCGCAAGCAAAATCAGGTGGCGCACACGGCGATAAACCGCCAAACAGACACGAACGAAAGCTTTCGAACACGAAGAGTGAAAGTATGCGCGTATCCGATCAATCGCAACGGCAACAAAGAAATGGTATCGATCACGAACCATTTGCAATCGGGAGCCATCGATCCTGCTCTTTCACCTCAAATTCACCTTGAGTCTGCGGCTGCGTATCTTGGTGTTCTCTTTCCATGTGCTCCGGGTCGTCGCCTGACTGTGTTCCTGGTTCCACCTCAGGTTCCTTTGGATTCGAAGGAGAGGCCGACGACATGATTTTTACGTCTTTTTGGATACGTGCAGCGGGTAGTGACTTCAGCAAGGAATCACAGAATTGCTCTGCTAAGCCGGTGTACACGTCACTCGTCGTCGAATCCGAATCGGTCTTGTTCCCGATCAGCCCAATGCAGGCTTGCGTCAGGGAAGGGCGTGGGGAGGGGCGGCGCTAGACTAGGTGCCTATTCGCTTCACGGCCGCCTTGGGTCGAGCCTAAAGGCAAGGTATTGCGAGGTAAAAGCGCGCGGTCGTAGTTCGTTGGCTCTGTGCCTTGATGGGGCTCTATCAATGGAGAGTCAGTCCTTGCACGGGTCTCAAGACGACAAATCCAATTCGAACGCGCTATTATTGAACAGCACAAGGCTGGGTGAATAACTTGGGAGATTCCGCAATCCTGCAATTGGTCGCAGGAAGGGCAAGCTCAAAGACAGTTGGGCGGCGATTCTGACCGCAAGTTGGGCATGGGGAACGGAATCAACCGCAGAAAACCTAAAAGCGTTGCGCAACTGACCTTGTGATTTGCCAGGAATTTTCTGAGATTCTGTAGAAGCATTCAAAGGTGGCCAGGACAAGCTGGATGCTGAATTGACAACGGCGGAAGCTTGTTGACTGGCGCCGCAAGTTCGACGTTGTGCACAGTACCAGGGTTCCTAAAGACGCGATGAATCGTATCAACGTTAATCGACGCGTCACACGGTCGCCAGGACAATTGGTTTAGATAAATTAGCAATCAGGTTACCGTGGTTTGATGCGCAACTTGACGTGAATAGCGCAGAGCCGGAAGATAATAGCAAAGTTGAAGATGCAACAATGGTTTGATGGACTCGAAGCAACCAGAGCTGAAGGCCGTACTGTTGTACTGTGGTACTGTACCTACTTATCAGTTACAAATACGTTACAACGGCAGTACAGCATTGTTTTACCAAATTAGTCTTCAATGGTGCAGATACGCCTGTATGAATACTGGTATTTACTTGTAATAGTTGCTGATACCTGGAGCCGCCCAGAGAGAGCTCCCTCAGCTTCACGAACAATCGACTTCAAACAGCTCGCAAGAATTTTATGGAGTAGAGCTCAAACAATTCGATTGTCAAATGAGAAAATGGACAAGGTCTTTGGCTATCAGATTATCTCTTTGCTGTCCAATCCCGTTGGGCGCCCACCCCCGAGCAACAGCCCCGTCGATGAAGTAATTGGACAGACACGCTTCTTTTCCCGACACATGAAACTAAGGCAAACTGCTAATCAGAGGACAAGAGGGGTACGACCGTGCTGCGGACACAACCAATTCATTATTGGGACGCAAGACGGGAGCCTGCAACGGCGCCTTAGGCATACCAAGATGCGGGATGCCTGGCCCTGCATGCACCCATATCAGATCAGACACGAGCCTTGCTGCACGTTGGAATTTCGTGTCGTTCCTGTTTGGCCGATTCGCTGGCAACTATAATACGCATGGCGTAGGCGTATGTATGTACATCTTCCTGGTACCCAACGAAGCCTCAGAAAATGATCGAAAAAACAGTGCTTGCTGAGCTAAAATAGGAACGGGGTCGTTTGTTGTCAACTTATTGGGCATCTATATTGTCTCTACATCGCTTGTTTCGGACGCGAACGTTCGCCAACTCAGTCGCTGCATGTTCTCGCCTGGATGCAAATACCGTCCCTTTCGAGTGGATGTCACCGATACAGCCTCTGCTACCGCGGCTATATAACAAGCATATGTTCCATTTCCGGTCAGATACATACTCGCTATACTTTTTATTTCCTTCGTGGTTGATCCGCTAGCGTGACACCAGTGTTGTTCTTGCCAGTTGTCAGGCATAGTTGCAGTCAAAATCCCGTCATCAAAATGATCGCATCAATTGCATAGCCCAACTGAAATCACGGCACCGTGTCAATCTCGTAACTCCCACCTATACACCGAGGTATCGTATTAGGACTGATAAGTATAGGGTTGAGTAACACTATCGAGCGTTGAAAAACCCAAACTTCCTCTAGATACTGTCGCCTAAGGGAGCGAAGTGAAATTCCTGCGGATTGAGCCAGCTCTTTGCGTCGTACATACATACGGAGAGCACAGCCCCGTTAGGAAGTCGGCTGAAATCGTAGACATAGTATTCCACAGCTCCAAGAAACTCGTTCGCCCATTGCCCCATTATTGCTGGACAACTTGAATATTGTTCTTTTTCTGTACATTTCATGACCCCCAATATCAGCAAGGCCCTTTGAGCATCCATCACAGATTCAAGATTTCCCAAGAGAAAACCATCAGCACTCACCTTCCAACTGTCCATCTCGTCTTGTTTGCTCTTATATTGCTTCAACAGCTCGTCCAGTACCTGTTTCAGTCCATCCGAGTTCGTCTTCAGCGCGGGCACCACGTCCTTAACCGTTCGTTCAACCAGGACGCCATTGATCATGCGGAAGCATTTTCGGTCTTCCGGTAGGGGTTGTAGGGTTTCGATAACTAGCCTTTACGACAATTGGAAGCAGACTGTAAGCGTGTGCATAGACCTGTTTAGGAAATAGTAGAAGCTAGGGAGATTTGGAGGGGTTGAGAGGGGTTGAGGCGGGCGGCGAGGACGAGGCAAGCGATGGACGAAGCTCCGGAGGGCTTGGAAGTGTGTTATTGCACGTACTTGTGTTCCTCGGTTTCTTGCTCTATATCTCCGATCTTCTGTGCGAGTTGCTGTAACGTGTTTTTGTATGTGGAGTATTGGTACTGGAGCTCTGCGGTTTGACATTAGCGACTTGTGTAGGGCGGGACGTCGATGGCCGGCGCATTGAGAAAGACTCACCCTGCTGTTTTTTGGTATTGATTTGTTGTGTCGCCATGATTTCGTAAGAGTACTTTCAGGTGTTGAAGAGTTTAAAGATTCAAGTTGAGTCTCGAGCAAAAAGTTGAAGCGAAGCGGACAAGGTGCGAAAGCCGTTGGGTTGACAGAGCAACTTCTTCCAGCAAGGTTTCGTTCACGTCCCCAGACTATTGTATTTAATTGGCAACAACCTCATCTTGTGGACAGAGGGATACAAAACTACGAATCAATTTTGCATTGTTACAAACCCCATTCCGTTCAAGAAAAATATCTACAAAGGTGCCTTTCCTAGGGTGGGAATATCGGGAGTATATCGGACTTCATGTTTACAGCTGGGATGCTTAAATTACACTCGCTGACGTGAAGGGATTTGTAAAACTATCTACTAGATTCTATATGAAAAGAAAATCTCGCAAACTGGGGAACCATATCGTCCCTTGGGTATTCGATTGAAATTCTCTTGGACATTTCACTTATACGCTGCTTTTTCCACAAAATTGCTCTGCACCAACTAAATGAAATAACAGCACAGCTTTCTTAAAACGATAGCTAGTACGTTGACAACCGGATTCGGCCGAACACGGATTGAATCTCAAACACTAAATGCCGGAGCACCCTTGGCAATACGGTAGCTCACACCAAGTTCCGCCTGACATCTTATCGCAAAAGGTAGAGAGGAGCCAGGGTCTTAGGTTCAAGCTCGCGCAAAAGAGAGCCCGCGCAAAATAAAAGGCGGGTTTACCATGGGGTTATGAGATGCGAACCCCAGGGCGGACCGCCTTTTTGCCGTTCTGATATGTCGCTCTCCAGATTATAAATGGTATCCATAGGTTTTTCTTATTTTTCTTCTGGATTGATTCATTATGATGTCTTCTAGATAGAGAGTAGAGCTTTCAAACGTTTCTTTTGCTTGTCCGGCGTTCAAGCAACAAAATGCCCGAAAACTCATCATAACGTGCCAGGTTGAAGCACCGTTGTACCGATCACTCTCAAAGTGGTCGTGTTCCTGAAGTTCTCAATGCTAGGTTCCAGGGAGCGCCGACTCCGAGCACATTCAGACGAGGACGGAAATCAACCGAAAGTCGACAAGCGAGAGCAGAAAGACACGGTTGCGTATGCAATGTGGGTGATTCTAAGGTTAAGTTAGTCGAGGGCATGCCAAACCGGATAAATAGGCAAACGGTGGGACAATTGCCATACCATTTCGGGTATGTTGGCACCTCTAACCATCTCGGTGGTGACATGTTATACTGATGCTAGGTCCAATCTCTGTCCCTCATCTGAGTTTCGATCGCTGGTGGCGATCCTGCAGTAAGAGATTCGAAGGTGCTTGGTGAAATAACCGCCGCCCCCTCCATATACACGTTATTCCAGGAGGCTCTCAAGTAGGAAGCCACGCGGTATCCTGAAAATAGTCTGTCATTCCTGGTTCGTGCAGGTAGAGCTCGCGCCATTCATCTTCCATATCCGTCAGGTTTTCTGGGATGAATGGGCCACATGGTTCAGAGTCGACAATAGAGAAGAGCTGTCTCCAATCTCCATGTTCACCAAGTTGTTCAGCTGGCGCAGGCCCTTCGATTGGCGGTTCCAACGGCTGTTTGGCGAAATAGTTGAGTCGTTCGTTGAGTTGTGTTTTTGAGTACCATGTCTGCAACTGTCCCTGAGGAGTTGGAACATCCATCTGTGGGGTGGTATGGCTCGACCCTTTCAAAACAAGATCTCCATCCTTGGGCAAGCTATTAGGTTGTTTCATTTTCACCATCTCCATATCATGTTTCAAACGTTTCGAGCTCTCGAATAATTGCAATATGGATTCGGCACCAAGCCAGTAATCGGAAAGCGTACGCAAAGAAATCAAGGTGGAATCAAATCGTCGAAGGGCGTTGATTGCCAGCACCGGGTTCGAGAACCGGAGTTCAACTCTGATTTGTACCATTGCGGTGAACAGGGAGTTCACTGCTGAAACCCACAGATATTTTATGCGGTCCTTCTCTCGCAATTCTTCGAATATTGAGACGATAACACTAGCCGCGGCGCTGCAAATCTCCGCATCATTAGGGCCGTAATCGTCTGAATAAGCGGACGCTCTGGGGTGGGGACGATGTAGAAGAATGAGAAAGTTGTTGTACGTGAGATGGAGCAGCGCAGGCCAAGAATCCACGTCTGTTGTGGACATGCGAACGTTTTCTGGTAACTTTAGGGACCAATTTGCAAGGGCTTTATCAGCTTCGAGAAGCGCAGCTTTTCTACGCTCAGGCGTAACCCTCAGGCCAAACCGCTCTCTCATGATGAAGGATATCATGCAGCATAATTCGGTATACTGGATCACATAGTCGATTTGTACGCGGTCACCGCAACCCTCAAAATCAGCTGGAGTGAGAGGCTGGACATCACAGTCTTCAAGGTTTCTATAGGCTGTTAGCGATTTCAGCAATTTCTTGACCTCTTCACCGATGAAGTGATGCCTACATGACTTGCGGTCGACCATACTGTAAGGAAACCAAGACGTCAAACTGAACTAAAATCCACCAGGCTCGACGCCACATCCGCTTATCATGCGGCACAAGCATACTAGGACCAGTATTGCGGTGCATTCCCAAGCCCGTGGCAATTCTCCCGGCGACACCAACCCAGAAATGGGCATTCGCGGCCACATCGTCATCAACGGGGTCCGAGTACCAGGTAAGGAGGAGGGCAGCCTGCACCAGAATATCTCTATTACGCTCAACTCGAGCCTCAAACAGCATTTTTGCACGACGGAAAAAGGCTGCTTTTGTCTCATCTCGGACTGGCCGTGGACGAGTTACGTGGGCACCCGCGAGGAGGATCGCTTGGAGTATCAATAAGGAAGGCGGATCGCCCGGATCTCGCCGTCTGTACTGGGCCATAAATGCCTCTTCGTCGATGATGGGACAACCAGGGTTGACGTGAGTAAAGTACGCCTCGACAAGCTCGTCCGCAAGGGCCGGTTCTGGAAGCACGAACGCTTCTCTTGGCACATGCTCGAATCCATGTTGCATGTATCTCCTTGAGATCTCATTTTGTGCAAAATGATATACTTCGTCGTCTTCGTCGCTATGCTGCTGACGTAGCAAGAAGTTCAAGTTGGACACGTCTTGTCCGACGTATATGACTCTCACCCCTTTTTTGATTGACCGTTGGCGCAAGTCCTCGTCGATCAGTTTGACCAAATGACGGTCCGATTCCCGATTGTCCCCCTCATCAAGGATCCCTTCAGAGCCATCGTGTCTTGTGATTATCCGTGAAGTCTCGATGGGTTCCGGCCGATGCTTTTGGCCGTTCTCGTATGGCGGCGTTGTGGTGTTAGCATTGAATGGCGGGGTTGGCAGTGGTGGGTGACTGTGAGATGGGTTTCTCTCCGGAATAGGAGCACATCGAATTGGAACTGGATGCTGAAGAGATCGTACAGCAGCCCGTTTCTTCTTCTCATGAATTCGACAGTCATGTTTCCCCGCGGTGCGGCAGTTGGAACAGGGCAATCCCACGGTCCTGGCGTCGCAACGGACTTTCCGCTGATGACAATGGACACATGCAGCAGGGCCTATAACAGCAGCAAAAGGTCAATTTGAATTTTTCACGAAAAAAGTTTTAAAGTCATGTTTCAAAACATCAAGAGGAGAACAAAAGAACAAGGTGGGAGAGAGGCCTACGCTTCCGTTTCACCACTCCGCCATCAGCAGAGACACGGGCATTCTGCTCAGGAGATGACATAATTGTGCACAATGCAGCGGCTACGTATTCACCGCTACAGATCCAATAGCACAGCAGGAAACACAGGCCATCAGTCTCTCAAAGTGCAATGCAATGGGTGAGAAAGCGTCGACATGTTATGGGAGGTGGAGGAGAGAAAGTGAGAGTCAATGAGATGTCAGATAAGAAGCCCTTGATCAGGAGCTCTAAACCACTCTAAGTTTAGACCAGAGCCATTGGCGGCTTGGCGGAGGAGTCAGCGCTGCGGGTTTGTTGCTCGAGATTCGCGGATTTGAAATGCCGTTGCACATCGCACATGGCTCTCCTCCACACCGCAAAATCCCTGATCCCCGTCGGCTGTGGGTGATCCTGGCATGATACTGCGACGAGCTCTGTGCACCCAGCAGGTGTGATTATGATTGTCGACGATCCGGGGTGATACAGGCGTCGACTGTCTTTGCGCCAGCAACAGGAACACCATACTACGAAGTGCTGATCCGCTCATTACCAGACGAGGCCTACGCTGGACTGACTAGGCTTTGGTTTAGTGACTGTGTTACGGCGAACCTGCAAACCACGCATAGAGCGGACCAATATAATGGCAGCATCCGACCAGGGCTCCATGTTCTGGATGCAGAATCCACTGGGGTCCTGATGATGTCCTCTTCGATTCTCCACAACAAATTCCATAGAATCCTACTGCCGGCTATGTCTAGAAGCGAGTGCCTGTTCACGTGGATTGAATCTGCTTGGAATCTTTCGCCATCGAAACTATCAAGCTCGAGATGGAGAGGAGCCGCCTGACCACCCAGGGGAGATTTCGTATGTTTTTCAGCATGAAATTGGTGCAATTCGAAACCCTAGCTGGGACGGTTTCATCTGATAACAAAATAAATTCCCAGTCATCTTCAGAAATTTCGCTTCTCCGCATTTTCAAGGTTTCATGGGGAAGATTTGCTGGTTCGTTGCTCTGGATGCGTCATCGTATTCGCTGCTGATGATCACGAGGCATCTTGTTGCTCCAGCCCTTGAAGGCTAATATGCTGCACACCGTGGACTAACTAATGCCAATGGCCCCCTGGCCCGTGGGTTGCCGCTCGTAGCCATTCACGATCCGTTCTGGGAGTCCACCTGCATGGGTTTAAACATGCCCTGCGATATTCGAGACTCCAAGGTAGATGGTTTTTATAGACGTCGAAAACACGCTGGAATCATCTCAGCAGCACGACGACGCGAGCGTCGCAATGAGTGGCTCTTGCTCTTGCATGCTCGTGTTGATGGCCTGTCCAAACTCAGCATCCACGATCGTTCACAGTTCACAGGTGTCCTTGTCAACGTCGCATAGCCCTGTCACGGATGTCGGGCATTTACCAAAAATCGGGAAAGCAACTCAAGTGGAATCCTTCGAGGACAAGACAAGACATCTTAGAATATTTGGAACCAAGCAGACAAGTAAACTTCTCCCCTAACTTAGCGACGGGAGAACTCCATGGAGTCCTTTTGCAGGCGAAATGCTCGACGAACGCGGGGTACGGAGTATTCGGAGTTGGTTCCACGTCCATCAGTATTGTAGTCGCTGTGGGTTATCCCGAAAAACCGAAAGCTATGGGCGAGATTGGTTGGTTAACGCTCTCCGGCTTAACTAAGCGTCTATCGCCAACCGGCTTTGCGGTTCCAGCGAGAAAGTGAGGATTGATCCACCACGAGTCTTTTGCTGCGGGCGCTTCCTGCACCACCTGATCATAGGGCGGACTGTCCAAATACTCTTAAATACGGACCTGAGCTGCCATTCGTGTAGTCTTTGCCATCTCCCATCCCATCTATCAACCGCATTTCTTTATACTATCTTGGACCACCGAATCAGTTGCAATTCTGCCCCTCAATTCTTCTGTTCCAGTCATGTCGCCCCACGCTGCGCAAGATGCTGCCATCCAGGACGTCGCCGATATCACTGGGGAGGTGCCGCAGCCACTGACTGTGGCCAGTGTGCCAGCCCGGAGAGCGAAAACGATGATGCCCACCGGCGTTGCGGCCTCCTGTGACAGCGACATGTTTAAGAGCTTGGTACTTGCCCTGCAAAGTGTCATCAGATAGATACCAAGGGGTTTAGCAAAGCTAACTAGGCATTGCGCAATCTCTAGGCCTGCTACACGAAGCCCAAGGCTCGACGATGGGACAGTGCGTAACCCGAACCTCCCCGGAGAAAGACGAGATTTTGCGTACTGACTTGTCCTGTTTCGTTGCAGAATATATATCAGTCGAAAGCCAGGCTCGAAAGGTATCAACCGCGAAAACATAGGAGAAGAGGAACTTCACTGAACATGAGCCTGAATATAGTCTTCGTCCTTGAAACAGGCCGCTCATTTTCTGAAGAATCCTGGTATGCGGAACTTCCGGGTTCGTGTCTGGTTGTGATCTGTTCTAACAGAACCGTCGCAATCTAGGGTTGATATCCCTGGGAGGAGGCCTCCCATCCGCCGAATACTTCCCCATTGACGAAATCTCCATTAAAATTCCAATCCCTCCAAACTTCTCCGAGAAGGCTACACACGAATCGGGTCAGGTTATTACTGCGGGAAAATACGATATTCGGGAGGGCAAAAGTTTATATGGTGGGTTTACAATGTTAACAAGGGCTTGAATACGTTTGACTGACGTTTCGTTGAAGATTTGGATATCAGCTTGAACTACGGACAGTCAGTTGGAGCTGCGCAACTTTTACGCTTTGTGACGGAGCATACTGAAGTCAGTCCTCTCCCATATTGAAGAGACACGCCAAACTGACGTTGGTACAGATAGTTCATAATCCCCCATATTCAGACTGGCATTGTTCACTTACTGCTGGCAGCACGGCTTCATGGGATATGGTGCTGCGCCTTTTCTGCAACCGTGGAGACTATATTTTAGCTGAAGAGTACACATTCTCCAGTGCCATGGAAACTGCATTGCCTCAAGGAATTCGCCTAGCCCCGATCAAAATGGATGAGCAAGGCCTTCTCCCTTCATCCCTTGACGAAGTTTTGAGCAATTGGGACGTTTCTGCGCGAGGGGCTCGAAAGCCATTTTTGTTATATACCGTCCCGTCAGGACAGAACCCCACCGGTGCCACTCAGGATCTTGAACGGCGAAAGGAGGTGTACAGAATTGCCCAGAAACACGATGTTATCATTGTCGAGGACGAGCCGTACTACTTCCTCCAAATGCAGCCTTATAAGGGAGCCAATGCACCACAGGACCCTAGACCAGCCAACTATAACGAGTTCTTGAAGGCGCTCATTCCATCCTTTTTGAGTCTCGATGTTGACGGCCGTGTCGTGCGTCTCGAGTCATTCTCAAAAGTTCTTTCGCCAGGCTCTCGTGTCGGCTGGCTTGTTGCATCAGAGCAGATTGTCGAACGATTCCTCCGAAATGCCGAAACCTCTACGCAAAACCCCAGCGGCATGTCTCAAATCATTCTCTTCAAGCTTCTTGATGAGGCCTGGGGCCATGAGAAATACTTGGATTGGCTGGTCCACCTCCGCATGGAATATACCAGCAGAAGAAACGTCATGCTCGAAGCATGCGAAAATTACCTCCCCACTAGCGTTGCAAGCTGGTATCCTCCGGCAGCTGGCATGTTTGTAAGTGACCTTTTTCTTTCTAATTGGTATCTCTACGGGTATGTAACTAAACGGCCCAATAGCATTGGATCAAGGTCGATTGGAAGAAGCATCCTCTTCTCAACCAAGGAAAGTCTTACGACGACATTGAAGAGGCCATTTTCACTTCTTCGGTGAACCAGGGCGTTTTGGTCTCCCGCGGCAGTTGGTTCGCTGCGGATCACGACAGCGAACCTACTGATATGTTCTTCAGAGCTACCTTCGCCGCTGCGCCCGCTGATAAGATTCAAGAGGCAATCAAAAGATTTGGAGATACTTTGAGGGCGCAGTTTCAACTGAAATGATTGATGTTCGGTTGGTGGCAACCTTGAAATGGTATATATTCTCGGAGGACTCTTTCTTTTTAGATTAGTAGACACCTGTGAATTTTGCGCTTGCGGCTTTATTAACCCAGTTTTGTTCATCCAAAGAAGCTTTGATACCTAGGTAATTAGTAACCGGAATTTGGTGTTAAATAGAATATGTAGTAAATAGTTAAGACACCTGAAATAAATGAATTTAGTATGAAACATAAAGTTATCTACGGAGTATCTGCAATGGACTCCAGGAAAACATTTTGTTCTCGTTCGCTAGTTCTCTTTCTTTGGCCCCCTTTAGGTGGGTAGTACCCCTGAGTATTTCGGAATGTAGTTTATCCGCACCGCCAATGACTAAGCAATTCCGAGACGTCTGACTTGAGTCTGTAAGTCCCAAAAAGGTAATTCAGACATCGGCGCAAGTCTCTAAGCTTAAAATCATTTGCGAACTGGGCCTCTTTGATTCCCGCATATAGACAGGCGTTGTACGGTTGTCGTAATTATTATTGTTTCTTATTCTTAAAATTCTCCTTCGATATATATCGGTTCCCTTTTCTACTCTGCAGGCGGTTTTGAATGAGACTAGGTCGAGGGGGGGGTAATTGGATTTTGTTGCAAAGGTAAGGAGAGAGAATTTTTGCTTTCGTTTTGATGCCAGATCGTAAATTGGTACCCTAGAGTGGTATCAAGCAGTGCGTGTTTGTATTTTCTTTCCTCTATACCCCTTCAGCTTTGCTAGTCGTGCAAAGGGCTGGATATGATCGATAAATGTCTTCGAGACTTTCGAATATCTGGTCCTTGTTTATATTTTTGCAATTGACGCCGGCGCTGCTTGTTTCTGTGCTTGGGTTGTGATCGTGGTATATTTGTATTTGCACTCTCAAGGAATATTGTTGTAAAACGGCGAGAAGACAGAGCTATCGTGCCCGGTAGCGTTGTCCAGTTTGTTGTTTTTACAATATGCACTTTTGCTTCGTATTGGAAAAAGAATCTGTGTCCGTCTATCGCAACTGCTGACGTCTGACAGACGGCAAAAGGCCAAATTCCGGCTTTCTCGTTATAAAAAGTCCCGCCCAGGTGGTCGACTACATCCCGACTGAGCAGCAGAACGCATCTTTGTTTTGCTCCACTCGATTTTCCACCGGCATCATCTGCTTTGCTCCATCGATTCTACCTGGCCGGCACGGCAATTCTCCTGCACACTCCCTCCAGTTCTTTGACTCATTTCAGAGTGCTGCTCACGTGCCGAACAACTGTTCACATTTCCAGGAATTCTGTCACTACTTTCCTTAGCGTCAGCTCTCTTGCTTAACGTTCACGCTAAGGGTTGCACCATTCCCAATTTGTCTGGCACGTGGTTTGCAAGAGAGCTCTCCGCCAGGAGAGCTCGACAGAGCAGTATCGTGAGACTCATAGGGACGTTTCGGGGGGTTTTTCAAATCCTTTGCTCCAGGGGGCTGCAAGCACATACCTTAAGAAAAAAAAGCTTTTATTGATCGGGCGTCTCTAGTAGAATCTGCTGATGTATATTTTTCGCCTTGAAAAGCCGTAGCGTTGTGGTAATATAAAGGCCACGCTGAAGTTCGCAAAACGGAAGCATTGATATCAAGATACTCCTTCGACTTCATATTCAAACTCCTTATCGAGACCGCTTATTTGACTTTCTTGACCTGACACGTAAGTTGGTAACCCTCTCGCTACATCCTCTTCCCACAATGTCCTCTTTTCTCTCTTTCTTTCCTTTCCTTTTTGTGCTTTGTCGACCTTTCAATTTCTTCCAACGAGGCACAAGAACATCCCAATACGCTTCCCTGCCATCGTTGGCAATATCTCCTTTGCTGCAGCGTTATATGTTCTCTGAGATATTGCTGCTCCTCACCCCTTTCCTCCTCCCGGCAAGATGGAATCCAATCAAGGATTCTTCAGGCATCATGCCGCTTCTCGGTTTGCCTTACTGACTGGCTCGTTGAGGGACTGTTGACTGATGTGAATAATGGCTTAGATCCCGGACTCGTCCACCCTTCAGAAGTGGACCATCTAACAATTGTAAGTGCGATCGATTACCCGAAATATATCGCCTTATATTCTGACTTGCGGAATGGCTAGTCTCGGACCAAGAGCTCCCTCCGTCCCACCCAGACTATCCGGCCGAAGAATACAATCCCTTTTCTTTGGAAGAAAACCTTGCTCAATCTCATGAGCAACCTTCGGACTTGGCCCTTTCTCCTCTTTCTTCGCGGTCTCTTCTTCCCCCTGCCCTCACAAGAAGAGCACCAGAAAGTCCTCGCCTTCGAAGGCCGTATCCTCTCGAAAGCAACCCTTCAAACTTCCTCCTGCCAAGGCATCGACCTTCGGCATTTCCGCGGCCATATCAGTTTAATACACTGAAAAATCGGGCACCATTCGACCCGTTAAACTTCTTTCCAAGGGCGGCAAATCCACGTAGTAATTTCGAACTTCCAGGCCGAATCCCTGCACGTCGTCGTGCTACTGAGCCTGTTGGAAATCCTAACGACAACACTCCACAGATTGTTGTTGAGCCTTCGACTTTTCATAGACGTGATAATATCGAGCCATTTGTTACTGCGGATAGTGCAGCTGGTGTCGACGGACGTGAAAAGTTTCCTGCCCTTCCTGCTGTCTTTGACGCGTCCCCCCCTCGTGACCTTGAACGCGTTCCCTTCCCCTCCCCCTCCAAAACCCCGAAACCACGAAAGAAGAGCATCCATCGACTCGCAGAGTCATTTAAAAAAATCTTCCACTCCAGCGACAGCCCTCCCAGACACTCAAAGAAAAAGTCTGGTTCAAGCCGGAGACCTAGCCTCCCAAGTCGACTATTTAGGCGTCCCTCTCAGCCACCACTTCCTGAAATCGGTATCATACCCCAGGAAGAGCAACCTCCTCTGCCGAAAATGGATCATTCCAGGTTTCTAGACCCATCATCTGCCATGATGGCTCTAACAAAGCAGAAATCAGAGGCAATGCGTTTGGCTCGCGAACAGGCCGTAGCTGTCGCAGAAATGTGTCGACGGGCAAAGAGCGACATCCCTCCATATTCTTTCGAGGAGTTGATTGGGAAAGGCTCGTATGGTCGAGTGTATAAAGGGTATATATCCGTTCCCGTTTAGTTTTATTATGTTTTATGGCTCGATTCCCTATACTAACGGGCTAAATAGACGTCAGCTCTCAACCCAGAAACTCGTTGCCATCAAAGTAATGGACATTGACAGACTCGATTATTCGAGCATCAGAGATATGAAGGATGAATCCATTAAGGACTTTATCCATGAGACAAAGGTTTTGCAACAGGTCAAGGATGCAGGAGCAAAGAATATCAACATGTTTATTGAGGCAGTTTCAATCCACTCACAGTTATGGCTTATCTGTGAGTACTGTCCGGGTGGCAGTGTAAAGACCTTGGTAGGTTTTCCGTTACACCATTTTCCGAGTCATGGTTGGTGGCTGGAATCAAAATTCCAAGCCAATATCACTGGCATCGTTAAACTGCTTCGTTCCCCTGATGGTTATAGCATTATTTCAAAGATCACGGAATCTGACATCGATGTTATAGATGCGAGCAACCGGCGATAAACTCGAAGAGAGGTTTATTATTCCGATTGCAAGAGAGTTAGCTGAGGGTCTCAAGGCCATACATGACGCTGGGATTATTCATCGCGATGTAAAAGGTAAGCAATATATTTTTCTTTTTTTGTTTGCTGGATGATGGAAAAGAAAGAAGAAGAACCAAGGGAGAGGAGCCTCTATTTATGTGCCATCCGACGAAAGCATGTGATGTGACGGAAGCCTGTGAGTGAATGCTTGCCTGGCCAAATGATGTGAAGGAAGGCCTGAGAGTGAGTCAGGCCTCAGTGAAATGATGCGACGGAAGGCTTGAGAGTGAATGATACCCAGTGAGATGATGTGGAAAGGCCTGAGAGTGAATTATGGTCCAATGAGGTGATGCGACGAAAGGCAGTGAGTGACTGTTGGCCTGATTAAGTGAAGGAACGAAAGATCTGAGAGTGAGTCATGCCTCAGTGAGGTGATACGATGGAAGCCTAATGACTGACCTGATTAGTGATGGGACGGGAGGTTTATAGTGAATGGTTCCAGCTTCATGCTGATGCACCAGAAGTCTGAATGCCGGAACCAGTTCCTACATCATCTGACGGAAGCAATGGCTTAGGTGAATGGAAGCAGCTAATTTACAGGTCATCAAAAAACTGAGGCATTCACTCGCAGGCAATAGGCATCACTTTGTTGGAAGTGCTACAAGGCTTTTTGGTGGTGTTCTGGAAATGGTGATGTTTGATGAAGAATGCTAATAGAGTTGGTTTTACAGCTGCGAATATACTTATCCATGAAGAAGGAAGACTCGAAATTTGTGACTTTGGAGTGGCCGGAGTTCTTCAAACCAAACTCGATAAAAGATCGACATGGATAGGTACTCCCCACTGGATGCCACCGGAGATGTTTCCCAGCAAGATTACGGAGCCTCATCAGTATGGAAGTGAAGTTAGTAATCCTTCTTGTTTAATGCCGCGAATGAATATACTAACCATATGATAGGTTGACGTTTGGGCATATGGCTGTACACTATTTGAATGCGCTACAGGAAACCCGCCTAATGCGACTTTACGAGAACGAATGCAAATTGGCCGTCAATTGAATCGATTTGCACCAAAACTGGAAGGCGATAATTATTCTGAGGAATTGCGGTCTCTAGTTTCCTACTCACTTACCTCTGACCCGAGAACACGCCCCTCGATGAAGGATATCCTGCAAAATGAATATATTGCAGGGTCCAGTGAGACACATCCGACGGAGATTCTGAGTGAGCTAGTTCGGATATATTACCAGTGGTCCCAACGCGGTGGCCAACGAATGTCTCTATTCAATCCTGGTGGTGCGGCGGCCGCAGAAATGCCGGATCCATTAGGAACTTTGGAGAACGATGATTGGAACTTTAGCACCACAGCTGGCTTTGAGAAACGTCACTCCATAATTGACTTGGACGAGCTTTCTGCGTCTTTAGCTGCTCTTGAAGAAGACCTTACTCCTACTGCTGTCCCGCATCCGCTCGGCCAAGGATTTGAAATGACACCAGAAGAGAAAGCAAATTTTGATGAACGCGTTAAGCGAGGAGCTGCAGCTATGGAGGGCTTATTCGACGAAGCAAAGCCAGATTACAAATACGAAACCAAAAATGATTTTATTCCTTTGGAACAGAAACAACGACGCTCGTCGGATTTACCTCTTCGAACCGATACTGACAGATCATCGGTCACTTCAACTTTCATCGACATCAATCTTGGGGATTTTGAATCATCGCACTATGCCGCTGGCTCTGCTTCAAACAACCCTCCATTTCAGTTGGCTGACCCTGATACGATCCGTGCAAATCGATCCAGCGCCCGCATTTTCCGTAACTCATCCAGCTCCAGCAGTACCTCTCAAGAATACCAGGATCGTGGGCCCCGTCCACCTACTATGGAATGGACATTTGAAGCTGCAATACGCATGACCAATGACCCTGAAAACATCGAGCCGAGTGAGGTCAATGAAGAGCCTCCAACTGAGGAGGGAACGTTCAAAAACGACAAGCGCGAAACAATGGCGTGGACTTTTCCGGTTATGACCTCAGACCAAGATGCACCTGGGGAGGAACTAGTTGTTGAAGACGGGCCTGGTGATTCCGAAACAGAAGAACAGAATGACACTGAGCCGATCTTTTCGTGGAGATCAGACCCAGAGGGCACAATCAGGGGCTCAGAACAAATCTTCCCTACCCTTCAGCCACCGCCTTTGAGAAGGAGACGCTCCAGCCAGGGTGAGCCTCATGTTGAATCTCGTCCCACGACAGCTGTATCAACTCAGTCAGAAACAGACCGGGACCCATTTAGATTCGATGAAGCAACCACGCTATCCAATCCTAGCACACCCCGAGAAGAACGTCAAGTGCACTCTGACAGCTTTCCTGCCATGCCGCCTTCCAACTATTACGATGATTACGAAACCCAGACTCTCATGAGCGCTTTTAACGGTTACCAAGAAACAAATTGGAGTCACGATGCGACCTTAAGAAACGGAAGCTCTACATTACAAAGACGCCCATCCGGGGCCTCCTCCTTGTACGCAACGGATGTTGGACATGGTGATTCTGTGCCCGAAGTGGACAAGCCTTCGTCGCTCTATTTCCCAGAACCTATGCCTCCGAGTTCCGAAAGTCTCGCTGAAGGAGCCAGTGAAGACACAGTTGCCGGGGAGCTGGACCGCTTGCTGGGGGATCTTATCCAAGGGCTTGGCTCGACAAGAGAGGCTTTTGCTGCCGCCGATAATTTAAGGGAAGCTAGAGGAGGCTGAGTGACAGGAGGCGAGTGTGCATCCTGTGATGAATGTTTGTTGCATCATTTGTTTTTGTTTTCTACTCTCTTTTTTATGACGATGGGAAAATGGGAAAATGGAATTCTATGTAGGGTTTTCGGTTGCCTTTGATGATGAAGCTAGTTCTGCCTGGAAACTTTGCCATAATGAAATGATTGATGACCGTATTCTAAAAGAAATAGATGGTAACATTGTTGAATCCTCTGCAATCAGGGGGTAGTTGGTTAAGGGGCACAGACGTGGACCTAGATCTTGCCTTAGTCAGCTACCGCTCACAACCTCAACTTCGACTTCACGTCCACCTTGACTTCAGTTACGATGCAATATTTCAATGGCTGCTTGCCTAGGGGGCCGGAGAAGACATCCCAGACTAAACTATGTGTGACACCACATTGAGGTCTCTGGAGACTGCGAGGAATTATTTTTCAAATGGTGAGGGCAGTCCCACTAGTTCGGATGACTTAATATTGGTTCAAAACAACTTGCAACGCCATGAGATCTCATCAATTTGATGAATATCCGTGATTAGACGTGGAATAAATGATTGGACCTCGAAATATAGAGTCATATCTCTTGTTTAGTCTCATTGCTGGAGGATGACTTGCACGGACTCAATGCACCTACTTACAACGCCTGAGGAAACATCGCGATGTTCTTCAACTCACCGGTTTCTCATTTCATTGTGATATCTAGTTTTCTTGATTCTCGGCGGGCTCATGGCCCCAGGAAAAAATATGGCCAATTCCGCTTGAGATAAGACACCCACACGTCTTACAGTTTTAGCATCTCGTGCTTTCACTTTTCATTTATGAAGCTCTGCAAACTGAAGCTCAGATTGTTTCATTCCGCATTTTTTCTAGGAGGTGCATATCACCCTTCATAAATCAAAAGCTCTTGACTGAGATTTTAAAATATACCAATCATGCCCCTATCTCCCTACAGAACAACAAATGTTGCCCTACGCCTATCCAAGCCTTCAGAGCAATGGAAGCTCGATCTCCAAGAGCTCAGGATTCTCCTTTTAAGGCGTCAATATAAGCAATGCACTACGCTTTCAAATGAGTTGATGAAGAAACTGGATGAAAATGTACGTGGAATATCCCTGCTCTTAGGTCGTGTAAGTAATACTATCGAAGGTTGGGCATCAACTAACTGGTTCGAAAACAGCTACACACCATTCACAGGGCATATCTCCAATATTATGGCGCCGCGTCATACGAAACTTTGGGTCGGGCAGCACATAATTATTCGAGCAACAAACTGCCATTGTTGAATTTAGCAAGAGACGGCTACGTTGCGTGCAAACTCTCCCTTACCGATGCATTAAAAGAGCTTGAGAAGCAAGAGTTGGATCATGAAGGGATTACTTTTGAAGACGAAGGCGAGAATACACACGTTGGTTTCGACCCCTTTAAAGAGGAAGAGGATTCTTTACAGCCGATCTTTGAACGTCCTAATACCAGGGTCGCAAACCGCGTCAATACTGTCTTTAACCTGACAGAGCCATGGAGAACTTATGCTCGCCACAGGAGCCGAACTACCAAGAGCGTCACAAATACCAATGGAAGACACGCGTTTGATTTCGACCATGAGCTGCCCGAAAACGACGATGCTGGAGCAAATGAGGCCAGTTCTGATTCCGCAGCATCCGAGCTCATGCCTCTCCCTCTGTGTATTCCCAAAACTCGAACCAGAAAACCAGGTCTCCACAATATATTGGTCTCGGATCGGTCCCTTCTCCCTCTACCCCTCTTCTCTCCGCCTCCACTCTCACCTCGTAAGACCCCTGAGCCACAAACCCCCTCTCGTGCGCCCAGACCATCTCCAACCACCGCCGCAACTACTCCCGTCTCCAGATTCAAAAGTAGCATTCCACTCGCAATCGCCAACTCCGTTGAAGACACGCCCACCAAACCTAGACGACACAGAGCAGCAGCCCAACCCACCACCAAAAGACCGCCCACAAACCCCGGATTCTCTACACGCATGCTCAGCATCCTCACTTCCCTCCCTCTCCAACTCGACACTAACATCAGCAACCTCGAAACCCTCATTTCCCAAATCACAGAGCTTCAACGCATCCACAAGGCTACCAAGAGCCATCGACTCGCGTCTTTTTGGAGTTTCACGCCAACGCTTTCTGAAAGTCAGCACGGCAATGCTGGCAGCATCGCGATTACTACTGTATCGAACATAGACTCGCATAATGGGATGTTTGGTGGGACCAGGGTAATTTCCAATGGAAACGAGAGCAAACAGGAAAGAATGGCCCGCTTGCGGTCTGAAGGGTGGAATACGGTAGGTATCAAGAATCCTGAGAGGGGTTGGAAAGGGTCGGAGTATTACGAGACGGTCTGTTCGGAAGCATTGGCAGAGTTGTATGGATGCTGAGGGGATTTGAAAGTTGCTAAACATGATGGGATATACTCGAATGGAAGTGAGTTGACAGAATGTATAAAAAAAGAAACTTTGCCAATTTCCTCTGTGGGATCAGCGCCAATTTGCTCATGGACAAGTTCTGATAGTATTATTATCCTACCCAAGAATATCAGTCAGGAAATGTAAAAAACCGAATGAAATTACGCATGAGAGTGAAGATCAGAGACCAATTTATACTGAGAAAACACTACCCAGCACCGAGTCCAGATCAATTCGACCGATCGTCAATAGAAGCAAAGGGGCAGGTGATATTCTGTGCAAAATCACGACGGCGTGGAGGACAACAATGGGTATCGAAACATTTCCTTGCGGCTAGCCGAGGATGCCCTATTTGTTCTTCTCCTTTTCCGCCCTCTCCAACACTTCTTTCTCGACCTTCTCCTTTTGCTCTTCCTGCCTCATTTCGCGAACTTTAGCCATCACTACCTCGCGGAAGATAGCACTCTTCGCGGCTTTGCTCAGGCTTCGTTTCTTAGTCGTTGGTGGGGATGTGATTTCAGACGCTTTGGGAGAGGCCAGGTCAGCTGGTCCGCTCTTGGGAGCCACAGCTGTGTTTTCTGGAACCGCACTGGGAATGTCCTCGTCGTCATCTCCTTGCATCTTCAATGATTCGATGCGGTTTGCCAGTTTAACAATCTCAATACCACGCTTCAATCGAGCCTTAGCCATGTAAGCCTTGAGCTCTGGCAGCAGGTTGTGGTCTGTGGCTGTCTCTCCCTTCAACCAACGATGCTGAATGGCTTCTGCACTCGTTGCTCGCTTGGTTGGGTCTATCTGGAGGAGAGTAAGGATAAAGTCCTTGGCATCTTTGGATACGTCTCTCCAGTATCTCTCATGGAAGACGATGTTTCCGCTTCGGCATTCGTCAATCAGATCCTGGAGGTTCTCAGAGCGGAATGGTGAGTAACCACAGAGCAGTGTATATGTGATAACGCCGAGCGACCACATATCGACGGCTTTTCCGTGGCCTTTTTTCAACATAACCTCTGGAGCTGCATAACCGAATGACCCTGCCATGGTTGTGAGGACGTCAGTGGGATTTTCTAACATCTTTGCTATTCCAAAGTCGGCTAAAACAAGTGGTGAATCCTGGGCGCGTGTAAGGTAGATGAGGTTTTCGGGTTTCAAATCTAAAACCAAGTTAACCAAGGAAGAGGACAAGTTTGTAAGACAGGTTTACCTCGATGAACGACGTTTCGCTCGTGTAAATAGTTCACCGCATCCAAAACCTGAAGAATGGTTTGTGAAGCATCCTTTTCGGTAAATTTTCCGTATTCACAGATTCTATCAAATAACTCTCCTCCCGTGGCCAGCTGGGTCACAATGTAGTATTTATCCTGCATTTTGTCAACATACTTGAGCATAACAAGTCAGCTATTACCCCAGACGTACCCTGGATTCGAACCAATCATGGAATCGAACAATATGGGGATGATGAAGCCGCTGCAGCATGTCCAGCTCATCGTAGACCATCTGCTCGTTGCCTTTGACATTCTTTTTGAGGATAATTTTGACAGCAACCTTTCCGTTCGGGCCGTCTGCTTCGCGCACAATCCCATATGTGCCTGCACCTAGTGTTCTCCCAAATTTGTATTGCTGTCTGGTATCGGTAAGCGATGGGGTTCAATGTAGTTCTGTGAAAGTATGTTCGTACTTCTTTTCGTAACTCTCAGGCTGGCCTTGCAGCTTGTTGAGCATAGTTGAGACTGGGAAACGGAGGGTTCAAGTATCAGCTTTCAGAAGCATCCAGAATTACTGCGGTTAAAAAAGTCATGGGATTCAGTGCATCTAGCGGTAGTGCCTTGTAGTATCATGGGTGCAATGCACATAGATGGGTTGGGTCAAGCCAAACCATAAATAGGTAGCTTTTGGCAGTTTGGAAAGGTATTGACTCACAACTCATGTTTCCCACGGTTGCTTTCTAGTTCACTTGAGTGCTGATAATTGTAGATGATTCGCAAAAGCTCTTGAAGCTGGCGTAAGGATCTTCTTGTCCCGGTTGGTTGTTGCTGGGCACAGAGGCAGTCAAAGAGCAAGAGAAAGGTGTTCGACGAGGTGGCGTTCGCAATCAAGAGCGGTGGATAGGTATAGAAAGTGCCGTGATCAAGCTATGCGAGCCTATTCATTGTCAGAGTCTGGATAATCGAGCTTCGAATCCCCACGATCACCGTGCCCGATGGAGCATTAGAACCCCGCGGTGAGATCACCAATTCAAGTCAACCCAAGACAGATGAAGGGAAGACACTTACAGATCGAGCTTGAAATATGATGTTGACGTCTATAACCCAGCAAAGGAGAGATAACGCCGGGCAAAATCGACGTGAAGTGAGAGAGAGGAGGTAAGGCTGGAATGTGATGTTTTGGCAGCGGGGTCTAAATAGGCAGGGAATCCAGAAGGTACTTCTGCTCACACACGAGTTTGGCGTGGAGCACAGGTACCCGACTTATCCCTGGCTCAGCCTCAGCTCCTGAGCCGGAGTGGGGCAGAGCTAAGCTAGAATGGGCTTATTTGATACGCAGCCACAGCTTGGCAGTCAGCCTCTTCGCATCCTCAGGGTCTAGGACATCTTCACAACACGGACAGAACGATGATGATGAGTCTGGACAGAGGACGACAACCGCCGATTGAGAAGTTCGAACGTTTTGTGGATGGTTACACAAGTCTAAACCTGGACGACGCATCCTGCGAACGCCGTTTAGGGTCCTGACGGGTCCGGCGGTTATCGACCGATTATTTCTGCGTGATCTCCTAAGTTTTGAGTCGGAAGAAGCGCGTTCTGAACAGCGTTCGGTCCAGGCAACAAAATGTTCTGTTATCCACGGGCCGCTGAGAGGCCTGAGACATGGTTCCACGGTTATCGTGGGTGCATCACACCCTTGGTATGAGCGCATTCCGGGGGCCAAAGGGGCTGAAAAGCAAATGAGACTTGAATGGGCTGGAAAGTTGCAAAACAAGCAGCAGAAAATTACATCTATGTACTCCGTAGAACTCATTCAAACGTCTGATAACTAATGTATGTACAGTACATACCCAACGATTCGAGTATCAAGATGGTAGTCTGCACCCCAACAGCCTGAAGCCGATTCGCGTGAATGACGCTAGATCTGAAGTGAACTAGCGTGTCGTTCAAGCCACAGCAACCATGTGATCCGCCTGCTATCGTCATCGTGTGTGATCAGGAGCAATTATCACACTCAACGTCTGGCATTGTCGATAGCATCCCACACAGAATTTCTCCTGCTACCTTGTCCACTTGCTCTCTTCTAGCCCGTGCTCCTACCTCACAGATTGCTTTTGACAGCATACATAGTTAAAACAGCTCTTCAGTGAAGCCTTGTGTGAACAATTCACTCCGCCCTGAGCCCCGCTCGTGCCTTTGCAATGTGCCTCTTATAGCTCACCTCATTTTCCTCCCTCATACTCCCAGGCTACAGTTCTTGAGGTCAACTTTATAAAGCCGCGGTTTTAATCTAGGTCTCTCTATTCGCGCTTAGATATTTGTCCTTACAACCCGGTCCCATTCTCACCGTCATCATGTTCGCGAGCAAGCGTCTAGGAAAGGTAATTGCATGATACTACGTTTAAATCGTTTCAAACAGGGCTAACCCAAGTGTAGGAGCTGTCGAAGGTATCACCGTCCCCTAGAAACTCGAATTCAAGCCACATCCCATCTTTCTTTTACCCTAACACCACGCAACGCGACAGATGCAGTCCTCCCTTCCGCCCGGGATATCGATAGTCAGCGCAGACAACTTCCACGAATGGCTCATGGACATCAAAGTCCTTGACTCCAACCCTCTCTATCAAAACGAAACGTACCGCCTCAAATTTACCTTCTCCAAGAACTACCCAATAGGTTGGCGGACCCTTACCCCTCAAAATCTCTCTCGAGGCCTTCCATGCTCACTATCTCCTGCTGTTTCCAGAGGCCCCCGAAGTCATATTCATCTCCCTACCTTCGACGTCCCCCACACCCCGCCCTATTCCGATGCACCCTCACGTTTACAGTAACGGGATCATATGTCTTGACCTCCTCGGTCCTGCAGGCTGGACACCCGTCCAGACCGCAGAGAGCGTCTGCATGAGCATCCAGAGCATGCTGACTGGAAACACGAAAAACGAGCGGCCCCCGGATGATGCGATGTTTCGCGGCACCACTCCGAGGCCAAGAGATCTCACTTTCGACTATCATGATAACGATGTTTAAGCCGATGAAGATGGATGATAATTGAATGGATGGACTACATAGTGTCAGGAGCAGTTCCTCCCTGTGATATCGATTGATGCGCGGCCCGGATAGAAACCTGATGCCATCCTGGCTTTTTACAACCCAGCTTTGCCCTGTGTGCGTTTGCTGCGGTGGGGATATACAGTGCATGCCGCTTGTTCTGAGCGATTGCGTTTCCTTTCTTAGGCGTCAGCGCAAAATCCTTTTCTTAACGATTTATGACATCCTGCCTCGGCCTATTGTTAGCACTGACCGAGCGAAAGCTGCGTTGTTGTCGTTAACGTCATTACTAGAGCATACTTCCAATGAGAAATGATTGCATGTCAGTTTATATACCGATGAAACCTCAGCCTGCCCACCCAGGGGGTTAAGATTGTGACTGAATATCGGAAATCGGAAAAAGGAACATATATTGTAACAAACATCTAAGGAAAGGTTACATTCAAGAGAGTGGTAGTAGGCAACGTAAAGCGGCTGTTCCCAATCCAGCCCCTCGAGGGCGCGAGTAACGCTGCATTGATGAGAACCGGGCTATGTACTAGATATTTTGAAATTGGCGGAAACACGTCTCAGTCATGGAGGTGGGGATTATCTATCAACTTCTCCAAACACGAGATCCATGGTACCTACGAGGAAAGAGTCTATTAGTACTTGAAACCGTAGAATACAATCACATGAGGACTTACCAATGATAGCGACGGCGTCGGCAAGAAGATGTCCTCTGGAAATCTGGTCGAAGCATGCAAGATGTGCGAATCCTGGTGCGCGGATCTTACATCTGTAAGGTCTCTCGCTGCCATCACTGACGAGGTAAACACCCATCTCACCCTTTGGAGCTTCAATGGCAGAATACGTCTCTCCAGGAGGAACAGTGTAACCCTTGGTAAACAGCAAGAAATGGTGAATCAAGGCCTCCATGTTCTCCTTCATAGCAGCGCGTGGTGGCGGGTTGATCTTGTAGTCTTCCACCCGGACTGGGCCAGCAGGCATCTTGTTCAAGCATTGGTGAATAATGCGAAGGGATTGACGGAACTCCTCCATGCGGCAGAGGTAACGGTCATAACAATCTCCGTTCACTCCGACGGGCACATCGAACTCGACTTGGTCATAAGCATCATATGGTTGAGACTTGCGAATATCCCACGGGACGCCGGAGCCTCGGAGCATGACACCTGTGAAACCAAAGTTGAGGGCATCGGCAGCGGAGACGACACCAATACCTTGAGTTCGGGCTTTCCAGATTCTGTTATCTGTGAGAAGTTCTTCGGTTTCATCGATACGGTCGCCGAATTGGGTTGCCCATTGATAAATATCATCAAGGAGGCCAATTGGGATATCCTGGTGAACACCTCCGGGTCGAACGTATGCTGCGTGAAGACGGGCGCCAGACACTCGCTCGTAGAATTCCTATTAGACGAAAGAGTAAAGTCAGCACTGCTCTGCCAGTTGTTCTCATGAAGGAACCATCAACTTACCATCAGCTTCTCACGTTCCTCGAAACCCCACAAAAATGGCGTGAGTGCGCCAACGTCCATGGCGTGGGAGAGGACGGACATGAGATGGTTAAGAACTCGAGTAATTTCGCCAAACAGTGTTCTAATCCACTTTGCTCTCTCTGGAATCTCAATGTTCAACAATTTCTCCACCGCCAATGAATAACACTGCTCATTCGTCATCATGGAGACGTAATCCAACCGATCAAAGTATGGAAGGGCTTGCACGTATGTCTTGTATTCGATCAACTTCTCTGTGCCGCGATGCAACAGGCCGACGTGGGGGTCGGCTCGAACGATCTCCTCGCCATTGAGTTCCAAAATCAACCGTAACACACCGTGAGCAGCGGGATGTTGTGGCCCAAAGTTGACTGTATAATGACGGATCTTTCTATTGTGGCCGGCGTCGGATTCAAGGCCCGAGGCCTCCCCTACCGCTGATTGGGTCTGTGGTTGGAATTGAGGGCCGGTCGGAATCAATCTTGTGGCTTGATAGGAGGAGGATTCGTCGTACTGTCGTCGCGGGGCAGAGGTGGAAAGGCATCTGGGGGCGCCGAAGCGGGCTGCTTTGTTTGGTATGGACCCTGAGAGACACATTCGTTTCGGCGCATGTCGCGCCAGGAATGTGAGGGTGGAGGCCATGGCTGGCATGTAGAAGTTCTAGCACAGTTCGACACGAGTGTGCCTGTGACCCCTACGCAACTGGGAGGAAATCTGCGGCGAGCAGAATGCAATTGGGCTGCGTCTGTCGTCACTTTCACTGTTCTCGAAAGCGAACCGAGATGTTGCCCAAATTGGGCTGGTCACGTGGCCTGCAGGTTAGCGATGCATTCGAAGCCGTCTGATTGGCCGGAGAGCTCAAGCTGACCAAGAAGGCCGCTAGGCTGCACTGGGGCTAGCGTCTTTTTGCTATCAGTCAATTTTAGTGGCAGCCAGAATCGCGAAATCTTTCAGAGCCAGCGGTGAATTTGATATCTCTCTTCCTGCACCCGCGATTTCTGTCACGCCCGTGGTCTACTGCTGGGAAGTCATGGCGCCTCGTATCGCTTCACAGGAAGAGGTCCGCAAGAGAAAAGTACGCCGAATTCCTTCCTCCTCGACAGGATGCCTATCTAACAGGAACCTCATAGATCATTGGTATCAACCCGGAGACGGTTACGCATATCGCTGCCACAGATTTTCCAGGACACTGGCCTGGTGAGAACCATGCTTGGTCGATCGACAAGTTTAGAGAAGTACATGCTTCTTCCCGCGTTCCCCAATGTCACACTTCCTAACCCTACCCTTCTGCAGAACCTCCAAGTTACCTTCCACCAAAACGACCCGTTCGAGGCCACCTTTTCTTTAATCGGCGTCGACGCTTCGATCGCCAATGCTTTCCGTCGCATTATCCTCGCCGAAATCCCCTCCCTAGCCATTGAATTCGTCTACATCAACAACAACACCTCCGTCATACACGATGAAGTTCTCGCCCACCGATTAGGTCTTGTTCCGCTGAAGGGCTCCCTCGAGGGAATCAATTGGATGCGCTGGTTCAGGATGCCAAAGGAGGGCGACCCAGATAGCGGTAGTCCAGCAAGTGATTATAACACTATCGTTCTTAACCTCAACGTGGAATGCACGAAGAATCCCAAAGCTAGCCCGGGCGAAGAAGATCCTACGAAACTTTATAATAATGCCCACGTCTATGCCAGGGATCTTGTTTGGCAACCAGTTGGACGCCAGGCGGCTCTATTCTCGGGCCCAGACGGGGAAATTCAACCCGCGTATCCAGACATTCTGTTAGCAAAATTACGGCCAGGGCAAAAGATTGATATTGAGCTTCATTGTATCAAGGGGATTGGGCAAGATCATGCCAAATTTTCGCCAGTAGCGACAGCGTCATATCGACTTCTTCCGGATATTCAAATTCTCCGGCCCATCCTCGGTGACGATGCAACGAAATTCGCAAACTGTTTTCCGAAGGGTGTCATTGGAATCGAGAAAGTCACAGCGGAAGAGGCAGCGCAGGATGGGAGCGGATACGAGGGACATGAAGGCGAAAAGAAAGCTGTGGTCCGCGATCCTTTCAAAGATACGGTTAGCAGAGAATGCCTGCGACACGACGAGTTCAAAGATAAAGTGAAACTTGGTCGGGTACGAGACCATTTCATCTACAACATCGAGAGCGTGGGGCAGTTCAACAGTGATCTCCTTTTCCTCGAAAGCGTCAAAGTCCTCAAGCTCAAATGCGCGAGATTGAAGCGCAACGTAGTGGCGCTAGCGGACATGACAGAAACACGTGCAGCATAAATGTGTGGATTCTTGCGTTTATCTTGCATTTTGGCGTTCGATTATAAAAAGGGACTGTCTTCGTTATGATAAACCTTGGGAGTCTATAAGGCGGGAAATATGTGCCTGGGTTGTATATTTATGTGCCTTACGATCTTCCGTTGATGAATATAAAGAGTCAATGATTTCTATTATCCGGAAAGATCATCGAACAGCAGTTATTCTGCGTCTTGTTCATCGCTTCGTTCACATTCAATGGAACACAAGTTTGAATCTAAAGTCGATGGAAAAAGCTGGGTCGCTGACTGCCACCTCTTGCCCGTTGGCCACCAAGTCCTTCAATTTCCGCTCTAGATTGGATCGTGTCTGTTTTTCTAACTGTGGAGGGAAGCGCTGGTATAGCGTTCTTTCTTCAGTGCGTAAGCTAGGAGACTTGAGCTGTGCCTCTGCTCGCTCGCCCAGTATGTCAATGAACCCTTGGAGCGTCGACTCCGGGTCCACAGTGAGCGTTTTAGCCAAATTGCCACAGACAGGACAATCTGGTTTCTGCTCCGCAGCAAAAGTGTATGTGTAGATACCCTCGTCGCCAGAGTACATCAAGTAGTTTTCCAAAAATGGATTACACGAAGTGGCGATCTTCAGTGCTTCAGATGTGCACGCAGCAGCAATTATAGCATTTGTGGAAGCAATGGCGGGAACGATGTTCTTTACAACACCTTGGGTCATCGAGAATGTCACCCCAGAAATGGAGAACTGCCTTGACCGCTCCACTGCTGTCTGGTAGATCCAAGTTACGTGTTCCATGTCGTCGCCGTCGAACTGTTCTCCCTTGTGTTTCTCACCCCAGGCAATCTGGTGTGCCCATTCGATGCAGTGTTGAGGCTGACGAGGGATGGTGGCAATCGTGCATAGGGGGACAGCAGCCCGAGGTGCGTGCATGAAGAGTTGGCACTCAAAACAGGATGTGAGGGTTGGTAATATTACTCTTGCTTGTCCCTTGAATCCTGTGTATCTCACATCAGCGCATCGCTTCGTGGTATCAAAAGGTTTTAGGCTCATCAGAACATACCCTCCGTACCGCCATCAACAATCGGTTTCAGGCTCTCGGGATTCTCAGCGTCTACCATTCCCACGAGAGTGGCATTGATCCAGCGTCGTGCTTCAACACTATCGAGCCCGCAGACGACGAGCTTGAATTGCATATAATAGTCTTCATCCTTGTCCTGGATTTTGCCCACATAAGGGGTGATCTTGACTCCTTTAACTCGCTTCTCGACAAAAGAAGCTGCCACCTCAGCCTTAGGCTTTCCGACATCAGCCTGGCGGAAGAGAAATTGGCGATTTAGATTAGAAATATCAATCGTGTCTGTTTAATGTTGGCGAAAGTTTTGAAGTAACCGAGTCCTTACGACTTACCCATATCAATCACATGGATGTCTTTAAAACCCGATAAGGCCAGATTCTTGAGAATCTCGCATCCAAGCCCTCCAGCACCTCTAGGGATGGTCAATCAATAGAACTGGACGCGTCTGCTGGGATCAAACCCGACTTACATGACTCTAAATCAAACATTAGCGAGAACCAAAGCCGTTGGACATATGTGAGCCTACAAAATCTTTGAGGTCTCCAGAGCCTGAATGGTTTCTGGTCCTGGAACCCAATCTTCGTCGCTGAAAGGGCCTGCTCGAGTAAGGATTCTATCAAGATGCTTCCTGAATTGATCGCAGACATCAGCAGCCAAACCACCTAGTAACTCTCATCCACGTACCATCGTGCTTGACCTAGATCCGCAGATTGAGAGTTCCTCCAAGAGGACATTTTGCAAAGGAAATCTATTCAATAGTAAATGGCTGTATGTCGAGGTTTGGGGTGGAAACCTGGGTGCGGGGCGAGGTTATGTGCAAGTTGCGGATAAGAGTTGACTGGACACAGAAAATGTAGTTAAATATGCATGAAAACGCCAGAGAAATTGCAACACAATGCTTGCTTGGAAAGATTCGGCGAGTTTAAAATGATTCACGGCAAAAATATATTATATCGCAATTGCGAAGCCATTTGTCCAGATCACACTGACTGATCCATCAGTTCGCACTCAGATTAAATGAGCTGGCGATATTCCCTGCCATGTCACTCCTTCACTGCAAAATCACCACCCTGATGCACATGAGCCTCGAAGTGTTCTTTCCCCAATGATATATAGGTGCTACCCTCATCCCCCCACTTTCCTCACCACTTCATCATACCAGCGGCGTCCAAGATTCATAAAATTATATTTTCCCCAGGCAATCTGAATGTCGAGTGAATATCACAAACTTTCCACCGCTACCGGCAACAATGTCTGGCATACTTCTTCGCACAGTCTACAACGCGGTTTTGAAACGACACATCCCACTCGAGCTGGCCACCGACCTCAAAGGCTATGATAGAATCACCGGGGCTATTAACGAAGATCTCAAAAAGCTCGCCGCCGATAAAACAGAGTATGCATTTGATAAACTCTCACCGGAACATCAGGCGAATGTGCAGAAGATCGTCATCACGTACGAATCAAGCTCACTCCCAAAGAAGTACATAGCTGACAGAATTTGAACGCAACAGTCGTCTCTTTCACGAGAATGAAAATGATCCAAATAACCATTGCAGTCTCATTCTCGAAAATGACGGCGGAAAGTTCTACGCGACTTGGCACGTCGCGAAAGGCCAGACCATCAGAGCGTGAGCTGAAATCTAATCCTTCATTCGGTATGGAGTACACAAGTTAACATGCCAATACAGGAACCAAGAACCGAGTAACCGGCCTCGACGTGCGTTGCTGCTCCTGAGCTTTTAACGTCATGGTGTTTCGATTCGACCTTCGTTCCCGATAGTTTTCGACTGCTATTCAGTGCTGTAAAAGAAAATGCGATAGATAATAAAATATATCTATCCAATATGGCCAAGATGGCAATATTGACTAGCGGAACTGGCTTGCTGAGGCAAATGGTCCTCTGTCCTGTTTACTTTTATTTGAAAGGTTGACGATAATGGATCCGCTTCGAACTTGGCCTGGAAGAACGGATGTTCCAACGCCTCTTGAGCTGATGGCCGCTTCTCGTCATCCACAACAAGCAGGGACATGATAAAATCAACCATGACTTCTGGCAGCGCCAGTTTTTTGAGCTCTTCGTCCATTGTGCCGATATCCATATACTTGTTTTGTGGGTCAGCTAGCTTCACAGCCAGCTCCCATTCTGACTGGAGCAATCTGTGGAGGGGCCGAGGAAACTGGCCGAGTAAGCGGAAGATCTTTGCAACGCACCAACATTCAGGGTCTAGTCTCAAAGTATTATCACGGGTACCGAAGATTGGGGCTGGGAACAGGCAGTCTGTCAACTATTGAGCTTGCATTAACTTTGCCGTATCTTCCCAAGCTAGCGCGACGAGGCATAACGAACCGTCACACCTAGTGACCATACATCAGAGACATGGAAGCATCCTTTGTGTCTCCATACCTCCGGTGCTCGAACAGCCATTGGTTGTATCCGGTCTTTGTTGTAACCATCCGGGATTACTGTCCAGATTAGCATTGGGATTCGGCGTATAGATTGCGAGAGTGAAATTTACGCACTTGCTCCAAGATCAGCTAATTTTACCACGGGTTCTGGCGAGTTGATATTTGAAACAAGAATGTTCTCATGTTTAAGATCTAGTTTAAGGGTTAGCGCATACGCCAGATGCCAGCACTTTCAACATACCGGTATGGATCAGATTCAGCTCCTTGAAAGTTGCAAGAGCGCTCAAAACGCTCTTTGAAACTATCTGCAGAATCCGGAGATGATCTTGTAGATATTTGTGTCCAAAGTCCACCAAGCTATGGTCCATCCACTCAAATGCCATCCACGGTTCAGCACCAGGTGTTGGGTCTGTTGAATTTGGTGCGAAATCGAAACCAGCAACAGTATCTAGTAATGCGCGGATGTGCTTGGACTTGCGGACACTGTCTGCGGAGCAGTAGGCGCGGTATTCCCGCTTCAAATCTGCGAGCTTATACTTCTCGTAAGCGGTTTTCACAACAGCCCTGATGAGCAATCAGCATGAGTTAAACACTCAACCACATGCAGTCCTCGCATACCATTGGGGTGTTGAACCACCTGATTTCGATAGAACACGTGCTTTGAAGACTGTAGAGGACGTGGCGAGCGGTTTCTCAAGTCGAAAGTTATAAAGTCGCCCATAAAGCGTTTTTCCAGCTTGCCATGCCATGACTCAGAGCTATCTATCTCTCGTACCAGTGAGGGTGGTGGCATCTGATTCCCAGTTACGGGGTCAATATTGTATCTATCAATAACGTGATCCGACAGCCAACGAGCGGCGGCACTCAACGATCACACATACAAATTGGTAAAAATAGCAACTTTCGAGTTCCAATTTCTCAACCACCAAAACCCTAGAAATATTGCATATATATAACATATAGAATATCTCCAAAGTTGTCTAATATAATGAGAAAATATTCGAGAAAAATTGAAATTGAGCGTGCAATCATGGCTGTTGGATTTGTGCTTCAACCCATACAAATTTAGCACACGTATTCTGATTACGGTATTGTAACTTACTCAGATTTGAATATTTTTGCATGAAATTTTGATAGATTGAATTCATTAGAATGACCATTATATATTACATTTTTGCTACGTAGTTGAGGTCCTGGTTGTTGAGAAAATGTTGTTTAAAGAATCAGTGCTCGTTAAGTGCCGGCGCTCGTTGGCTGTCGGATCACGTTAACTATTGTAGATCACAGATTGTGAACTGTTGCTTAGCATTCTTGGCGTCGTGGCGGGTGCTTAGTCAGTCGTACACCCCATCAAAACTCGGCCACTGGACAATGGTGTCTGCAAGAATAATAACAACTCAACTACTTGATAAAATTGACTGTAAATTTGGGTCTCTGCTCTTCGTGATAGGAGCTATCAACATTTTATCTTTTTTTCTCTGCTGAATTGGTGTTGGTATGCCTGCCAGTGTATTAAAGACCGAGACTGGAGTGCCGAGCATCCGCGTTATGTTTAGTCAGCAGCCCACCCCTTCAAATTAGGCTGGTGCCCGGGTCCGGGTCATCCCCTCCCGGCCCCGGCGTCCCGAAACATATCCCGGCGGTTGGCGGGGAGCGCCGGAAAATTTTCAAAACGGGACGGGCTCCGGGGCCGATTTTTGACTAACGGGAGGGGTCCGGGACCCCAAATTGACCACTCAGGGAGCAATAAAATTCAATTTCGCTGCTGGGGCGGATCGCAAATTTTTCATTGGCTGCCGGGATGGGAGCCGGGAAGGGACACCATATTCCTTCCCGGGACCGGGACATCCTGTCCGCTCAAATGACTTGAAATTATATGACTAAGCGCAAATGTGACGTGCTTTCGTGACGTGCCTGAGCGTATTTCGCACCAAAAAATCACCTCACATGATTATAACTTGAAATGCCAAAACACCTAACTAAGAAGACCGTAATGTACGCTGGGCCTCAGCCTGCATCGCAAGCTGCGCTTCCTCAGCCAGTTGTCTTTCTCTATCTTCAACCACGAGCATCTCCCCGTTCATCAACTCATTCAGTTCTAGTAGCGTATCAAAACCCCCAACCGTCTCCTCCCGTACTCGGAGCAAATCGGCAGGATTGTCTTCCTCAACAGCCTCCAATGCTAATGCTTGTTCTGATGTCAGAACCTCGTCCAGAAAACTCCTCTTATCACCATGTTTTAGCATCATGATTTGACCGATCGTACCAGCATATAACCTTGAACGCCGGTAGTGACAAGTATCGCGGGCAGTATTGAATACATGCTCAACCCCAACGCCACTCAACGGTATCGCAAGAATGTCTTTTGCCATCCGTGCAACAGTTGGAAACTGAGATTCGAGCATTCCCCACAGCTCTAGAATAGGTTTCTTCAGAGACGTAAGATGTTGGTCGGCCAAATATCGCTCAATCTCATTTCGATTATCTTCTTGCCCCTGACGTCGAGATTCTCTGAAAAGTATGTCCTCCAGTTCCTATGATCTTCTTAGACAATTGTTAACTCATCGTGTCAGGGCTCAGCATACCTCTTCGGTTCCACTGTCGTCTTGCGCCTGTCTCACCTCGAACCGAGCGTAGTGTTTTGCATAGTAATCCACGATATATATCCTATACTTACGTCGTTCTGTGACGGTTCAACTACTACTATCATATGCTCGCATTCGTCTTGCAGGATACAGTACTGCCGCTACAGCAAGCAGCTCGCCCTTCGGATTCTCCGTGTCACCGTAGTATTTCGCAAACTTGCCGCAAGCTGCCGTTATGGCTTCATCAAGATTGGACATCCATGCGATCCTGCGTGCCTTCCTCTGCTCCTTTTCAAGATGTTTGAAAATATCATTATACACATGCCATATCAAGTGAATTGTCGGCCCTGTTGTCTTTGACAGCACTCTTGTATAACGGCTGAATGGCTCCAAAAAAACAACTGGATATTCAGGCTGTTCCCAGTCTCGCGTTTTAAGTTTCAAGTGGGTATATTTACCTGGGGCGACTGTACCAACTCCTGGACCACTAACTGCACGACGTGGGCAAGGCAAGGGATAGTTCCCCGCACGGGATCCCATGCTTCAACGCCTTCAACCTCATCGGTATCATGCTTAAGTTCTGTGGCAAGCTCAGCGCGCATCGTCCCATTGTTGGAGGCATTGTCGGTAGTGACCGCCAACAATCTGATGGCTACCTTCCAAAGCCGCAGACACCTTGTAACGGTCACGGCCATCCTTTGCCCTGTATGTTTCCCTTCCAAATGTTCAAAGGCAATAAGCTTCTCGCACAAAACCCACGCTTTTGTGATATAATAAATATTGATGGCCATGAAGGCAAGATTATTCGGACTCGTCCAATTGTCCAAAGCAATTGATATCTTTCAGTCGGGTTCCAGATCGCCCAAAAGGTTGTTTAGTATCTTCTGATTCGATTCTATCATCATTTTTGTCAAGGTCCGTCGACCCGGAATTTGAGAACGGATATTCGGGTCTATCATGTAAAGTAAATTCCGAAACGCAGGGTTTTCCATGGCACAGAATGGGAGGTTATTATTATTATTATTATCCATTATAGTCTTGTGCAGTCTGAGACTATGAAGACTACCTGCTGGACTTCACCAGCAGGATTTACCTAAAATACAAAAGAATAACTAAAGCTATAGTCATAGAACGGAAAACAAAATAACAAAAGAAATACAAAAGAGTGTTACGGCTAGGTTGGCCTCAGCCACGAACTAGTCGCCTCCGGCGGATAACGTAGAGCTACGAGAATATAGATAACTAGCGGGTAACTAACGGCTAGGTAGAGGTTATATGGGCGATAGATAGAGACTAGATACGTAGGTAGATTATAACGAGAAGATAGATTCCAATATATTGCGATGATAGTAAACGAATCGCTTGCCCCCTAGTAAGTGGGCAAGGCGATGACCCCTATATAACTATGCAGTGGCGGACCATGATATCATTGGTAGGTCGCCACAGGGTCGCCACGAGGTCGCCACTAGATGGCGGCGTGGTTCTGACAATTATCCCCCTTCCTAGAGGAACACGTCCTCGGGTTCCTTATGCGTTTTGTTGTGAAACGCGCGCGCGCGTAGAAGCGCGGGAGTTCCCGCCGCTATTAATGCACGTGGTCAGGAACACATCGCGTAAGTAGTAGCCAATCAGAGGCTTCTAAGCAGATCGAGCCGATGTGTTGTTGGGGTCTATATAAAAATTTTGGAGAAATGGGTTGCTGATAGATAGCAGCGCGGATCCAGCTAGCTCCCGTCAATCGTATAGTAAGTCGTTTCTTTTTTGGATATCATGTTGATATGAGCTAACGTGTGTGTTCTTAGGCTTTTAATTCGAATTCCTTTTCGCTCGTTTCTTCTTGGTTCGTAATCGTAAGTGGAAATATCTTAGGGGGTCGTCGGGAAAATTCGGTTCTAACGCTGCGAGTTTGCTGCTAGATGCCTCCCAAGAGGCCAGCTCGTGGTGCCGCTGCCGTCGCGCAAGCGAGGAAGCGTGCTCGTCTCGCCGCTGAGGCGAATGCTTCTGCTTCTGTACGTATGATGGATCAAGGATGCTAGCAGCGAGCTAATGGCGTTTTTATCGGATAGGGTCCTGCTGCTCCTGCCGCTCCTGCTGCGGTTTCTGCCCCTGTTGCTGGGGTGCCTGTGGTGCCTTCGTCCCCTGTGGGTATCCGTTGGGTTGCTGATACATAGCGGCGAGCTAATGCGGTGATAGCTTTCCGAGGTTCTTGTCGCTCCGGCGACTCCGGGTGGTGCTTCTGTGGCTTTGGCCGCTCCTGTTCGCGGCGTTTCTCCAGTAAGTAGCTGATTCTTTGCTGGAAGTTAGCGGCGAGTTTATAAATTATAGTTGGAGATCGATTATCAAGCCATTCCGGCTGAAGTTCCGGTTCCTGCTGTCTCCGTAAGTATATTATTGAATAAGATCTCCGAATACTTGCTGATAGGTCGCAGCGCCCCGACAGCGTTACGGCCGCCTGCGTGCGGTGCGTTAAATTTTTAGTGCAAGATCGCACTATCGTCTGTTCGTTTCCTGCCGCCTTCGGCAAATGCTCTCGGTGCCGTATGCACGGTAAGGCATGCGTGGCGGTCCCCCCTGCCCTCCGCGACGAGGTTGCGGCGATGCGTCAGCTTGCTTCTGGCGGTCGTCCAACCTCGGAGATCCTTCCCCGTCTTCGGAGAGGGGTCTCAGCTATCAATGCTTTCTTTCGCGAGGCAGGGACCTCGCAGGCCACTCCACGTCGTGTCCCCGTTGCTGCGGCAGCCGCTCCTTCTCTCGCCGGCGGGTTGCCGGAATTCGGCCGTTTCGTCGCTCTTATGGAGCGAATGGATCGTACTCATCGGGCTCTAGCCAACAATTTTGCCCTTTTTCTACGGGCGCAAGGGATCGATGCGGAGTTCGTTGAGGAGGAAGAAGAGCCAGAGAGGCTGATTGTGGAGGGTGATGACGAATAAGCGGAGTTGCGGGGTTGTTGCTTTTGGGTCGCCGCTAGATTGCGGGCCGGTTTGTTCTTTTGCGAGCTCTGAGCTCGTTTTAATCCTGGGTGCGTGGTCTTCGGACCTTAAATAAGACAAATTATCCGGCTTCAATGCGCATTCATCTAGTAGAGAAGATTAAACGTAGGAAATCGAACGTAGGAACAAAATCGAATGTAGGTCGAACCCAATTCCTTTCTCCCTCTTTTTTAAGCTGCTTGCAGCTAATTTGCGGATATCAAGCCGCTTTCTTGCGGCGACTTCGCCTTCGTGGAGGGTGAGCTTTTGCTTCGTATTCTTCGACTAATTCCATAGCGTTTTTCAAATCATCGAGACTTTGCCATCTGTTTTCATAAGATGGGAATCCAACCCATTTGACGTAGTATTGGGGTTCGTCCTTGACAAATTTTTTATCCAGGATTTCTTCTACTTCCCATTCCTCTTCTTCATCGACGAGGATTGGCTGCGGTGTAGCGGGTTTCTCGCCGGGACGTTTCCGTACTGGTTCAAGCAAAGAAACATGGAAAGTAGGGTTGATGCATCCATAGCGTCTAGGTAGCTTCAAGGTATACGCTTGTTTGCCGCGTTTTGCAATGATTTTGAATTCTCCTAGATATCGGTCATCGAGTTTGGATGAAGGTCTCAGGGTTTTAATATTTTTGCGGTTTAATAAAACAGAGTCTCCAACTTGAAATTCCATAGGTTTGTGATTTCGATCATAGTACTTAGCTTGTGTCTCGATGGCAGTTTGCAGCGACTTAACTGCTTGGTCGCGGGTCTCTTGGATTTTTCCAATTTCATTTGCGACTTCGGGGAGATCGAAAGGGGGATCAGGTTGGGTGCCAGTGGGTAGATGTGGTTGGAAGGTTAAAACAAGTTCAAAAGGGGTTTTGCCGGTGGAGGCATTGCGACTGTTGTTATACGCGAACTCGGCGGTAGGTAGCAGCTGGGTCCAGTCGTCTTGGCGGTAGTTCACATATAAGCGTATATATTGTTCGAGAACTTGGTTTAAGCGTTCCGTTTGTCCATCGGTTTGTGGATGATACGCTGTACTAAGATTTCTCTTGACGGAGAGATGATGGCACATCTCCGCCCAGTAGTGGCTAGTAAACAGCGATCCACGGTCGGAAACAATGGATTCGGGGCACCCAAATTGGCTCACGACGTGTCTGATAAAAAGGTCGGCTAGCTCAGGTGCTTTAATGTCTTCGGTAACAGGAATATACTTAACCATTTTGGAAAAGCGGTCAACTATTGTCAAGATAGCGTCGTGCACCCTGCTACCTAGCAGCGAGGGTGGTAATCCGACAACAAAGTCCATGGCTATATGCCTCCAAGGACTGGTCGCTATGGGTAAGCTCGCTAGCTGCCCATACGCTTTGTGGCGGCGAGGTTTCGTCAAGTTGCACGCGTAGCAGGAGTTGACATACTCCTCTACGTCTTTTGCCATGCGATCCCAGTAATATTTGCGCCGCAGGAGTTCCAACGTTCTTTGGATTCCATTATGGCCAACCCATACGTTGTCATGATGGCTCCTCAGCAATTCCTGCCTAATTGCAGGGTCTCGAGGCACGTAAATTCTTGACTTATTCATGAGTAGCTGATCGTCCTCCGAGAGGTGCCAGCTCACTCGCCGATAGGTCGCCGACTCAGCAGGGGTTTCTAAAGCCACACGCAGCTCAGCAGATCGGGCGTCCCCATTCTGGAGCTTGCGGAGCAAGCCAAGCATGCTTCCTGAAACTGAGCCATAGACGTCCTCATCTTCTTGTGCCTCTATGACCATAATTCTTGGGACCAAGCTTTCCGGACAGCTTGTCTCAGCCACTGATCCGGTATCTTGCCGCGATCCAGCGGGTTCTTCATTGGGATCCTTTCTGACGATTCCTAGCGCCAACTTTTCCTGCAACGTGGGTAACATCCCCACGCGATGTTCCTGCATGTCTGACGGCTTGTAATCAGGTCGCCGCGATGGAGCGTCTGCAGGGTTGCGAACCCCAGGTCTATGCTCCAACGTGAAATCATAAGCTGCAAGGGTTTCTGCCCATCTTGCTTGCCTGCTATTCAACGTCTTGGTCTGAAAAAAGTAA